>JAJEKV010000578.1:0-141938 GCA_021234155.1 Isoetes taiwanensis
TCTTAAGTAAAAGAAGAAAAAGGCGGAGCTTAAGAATGTGTGCATGGTATACTTGACTCAATAAGCGGTGATAAGAGGCCGTAATAATGCATTAAGAGGCCGAGATGACCTAATGGATCAGCTACAAGGAGCAAAGGTATTCTCTAAGATTGATTTGAGATCGAGGATACCATCGGATAAGAATAAAGAGAGGACATCCATGAGGCTGAGCAGCAGTATGGTCATTTGAGTTTGATGAATGCCCCTTGGATTGTCGAGCGCTCATAGCGTTTGTCGCCTCATGAGCGATATCTTGAGGAGACTTCTTGGATGAGTTTGTTATTGTCTTCTTAGAACGACATCCTAATCTACAACAAGTCCTTGAAGAGCATTATCGACATCTCGAGGGAAAGTGTTGGAAAAGTTGAGGGGCGTCATCGGTTGTATGGGGAAGCTCTCTAAGTGCCACTTTGCAGGTAGGGTGAAGATTGCTTGGGGCATGTAGCAACATCGAGGAATCTCCACAGATCCATCTAAGATTGAGGCAATAGTTGATTGGCCAGCTCTCAAGGAATGTGGCGGAAGTAAAGAAGCTTTCTCGGGTTGGCGGGATACTACAGAAAGTTCGTGAAGGACTTTTGCTAAGTGGGCGTCCCTCTGGACCCTCACTAAGGCCAAGAAGATTAAGTTGGGCTAGGGATTGGGCTAGCCATTGGTTAGAAAGTCAAGCTTCTTTTGAGAAAGCTTAAAGGGCCTTAACAACACACAGTGTGCTTGTTCTCCCGGATCCGGTAAGAGGATAAGTTGGTAGCAAGGATGCAAGCAAGATAGCAGGCGGTCTTGATGCAAGAAGGAAGGTGAAATGCCTCGACTCGAAGAAGATGAGCAACGGCAAACAATGCAACCCATGATCGGGAGATTGCTAGCCATTTGTCGGGGCATTGAGGGATATGGAGGCATTATTCTTTGGGAAGGAAGTTTCAGTTAGATCACGATCACGGCCTTGATTATCTTTTCGCCCAGCCACTCCTCAACTTAAAGGCAAGGGAGGGTGGATGGAATTCCTTTAGGGAATATGATTTTGATATTATATATAAACTGGTATGTTTATGTGGCAAGATGCCCTCTCGAGACCATTTTGGAACAAGGGCGCATTGTAACGATTTCCACTCTTCGGTGAGTTTGGCAAGAAAGATTGGGAGTCCTTGCCAACCGTGTGGACTTCAAGGGGGTGTATGGAAAGCCTGCCTCCGGGAAGCGGAAGCAGATAAGAGGCGGGAAGCCTTCAAGAAGCATTTAAGAAGGGAAGGCAACTGTTGTATCGGAAACATAAGTTGTGTGCAGAGATCATCGATTTAAGGAAGCTAATTCTTCATGATACACATAAGCAATAAATAGCGGGGCATGCTGGCTTCATGAAGACCTATTTCAAAAATGAAAGATAAGTTACGGGATTACGGCGAGAATGAAGGGTGCTTTGGAATAGATAGCTGCAAATAAGTGGGGGAGTCCTTAAGCATGGATTTCATCTGGTCGGACCAAACTCTGAACAAGGATGATTAGTGGTGCTTTAGGAGCCATTAAGGGTGCCAAATACAAAGTGGGAGGTCATAAGCATGGATTTCATCCGCGAGGACTCCGGGATGAAGAAACTCTTGAGGGAATGCCAAGGATGCAAAATTGATGGACTTTGTCGTACTTAGATAAGTTATCTAAGATGGCATTTAATTACGAACCTTGCAAGGCAAAATTTACTAAAAGAACGGTATTTAAATTGCCTTTGCCGCATTAAACCATTGAATCTTGCCAAGTTATTTGTAAGGGATTTTTTTAGACTCCATGGCATGCCTCGGAGATAATATCGATAGGGATTCTAAGTTTATGAGTGCCTTTTGGCGGGGATCTCTTTAGCACCATCGACGAAGCTCTCCATGAGTGCAGTATCATCCTCAAGCAGATGGCGGGGCGGAAAAGGACCAATCGGGATCGTGAAGACATGCTTGAAGCTATGTGTGGAACAAAGCGGTCAAAAGTGGGATGAGTACATCCACTTGGTGGAATGCGCCTAGCAGTGCCAAAGCGGGGAGTCATCGCGGGATGTCTCCTTTCATGATAAATTATGGCTACGGTGCTTAACCCGGATACACGGCACAATCCACATTGTCCAAGGTAGAGTATCGGCGAATGTTAGGGACATCGGCTGACTAGTAGGGAAGTAAGGGGGTTATTTATTGGCGACAAAAGTGTGAGAAAAGTGTGGACAAATAACCAGGGGCCGTAGGGGAGTTTAGGGTGGGCGATCTGGATTTGGTTGAAAGATCAAAGGTGAAGCAAGCCAAGCTAAGTTGGGAGGCTACAGAAGGCTGGCAGCCTAGGTGGGGTGAAGGCGGTTCAAGATTTTTAGAGAGTGGGCTCTCAAGCCTACAAGTTGGATCTTCCGGCCATCTTAAGGTCCACAAGGTCTTCCGTAAGTTTATTAAAAAGGCACAATCCTAACCTGAGGGAGGTTTGGATACTCCAACCTTGTTGGAAATGGCGGAGAACAAGTAGAAATAGTGCAGGTTACTTCTTGATAAGTCATTCAAGAAGACTAGGAGGTCTCAGTTCCTCCAATATTTGGTTAAGTGGAAGCACTTGCAGGTGGAGAGATGCGACATGGGTATTGAAGCAAGATTTGGAGAAGCAATACCCGAGTTTATGAAGGAGTTTGATGGCAGAGTCGTCTCCGGCTTGGTGGGCCCGACTTACCGGGTGGTTAGCTAGTATGTTGTTAGTTAGCTTTGAGCACGGCGCATGCATTCTAGTTAGGAGGGTGCATGTGCGGAGACCTTGGATCGTGTGGGCGATGATGGGATGCGCCTTTAGAGGGCATTCTCTAGGCCACCGCACCAAGGCATGACCATTAGGGTCATGTGGTGAAAATATGAAGGCATGGTGGGCGATGATGGGACATCGATGGGATGATCTCTATGCCGCGATGCGAGAATACGCTTTTGGCCTGGCCGTAGGAGGGTCATGGTGAAGCTTAAGTGATCATCTTGTGATGATGGGATCGTGAAGGCGTTCCCTAAATTTGAAACCCTCGGGGCATGATGCCTTTGGGGTGTACTTTCGAAATCAGGGGGGATCGTGTACAAAGGTAACACTCGATCATGGGCAATGATGGGGAGCATCTTAAATGATCCCTAAGCTCAAATCCGAAAGGGCCATGATCTTGGGCGGGGTAGTAGGACAACCTTGAGCGGTGGATTGACTCAAGGGGAGGTAAGGGTGGTCCCCTAAAACCACAAATTATTAACTAAACTAGCGTGTGTGCTCCTTTTGCGAAAGGCAAGTAGAAGGAGGGACTTCAGAAGGCGGCGTTCTGAGAAGATAGGGGAGCCATAATTAGATTATGAACCCTAATAACTCTTATAATAGTATTTTGAATTATTATAAGAAATAACGATGTTAAGGCTATATAATTTTGTATAAGTACAAATATGGCCTAAAATTTTGACTTGAACTAATAAAAACTTGATTGCTAAGCTAAGCTAAAGGTTATGACATGTTGTTGTTTTGCGGGCATAAAAGGTAGGTTCGTCACCTTAAGCGCTAATCTTGAGGGACGACATTGTCCTAAGGGGAGAATGTGGACGGTCGGGGGAATATCGCCATAAATCGTATATTCTGGATCGATCACCATAAAGAATCTATCTTCATAGCCTTGTATACCATAGATTGTGGCACTAGGGGGCATGGCTAAGTTATTCTCATAGCTTAGCCAACCATAAGTTAAGCCATTATCCGTGGCCTTAACCTATTGGGGACGCCACCACGGGACTCACCGATTGGTGCCGCGTGGCATCTAGGTGGACCCTAACATATAGGCATAAACCCCTAACCCTAGACCTCTTTCCGGCCCTAGCACCCGGAGACTCACACCTTTGTTGAAACCCGTTTTGAACATGGATTCCAATGGCATAGGCTGCGGCGGTGTGGCGGTGGGCAGATTCTTGGGGAGGAGCGGCGACTTGTGAGTGAAGACCATGGAGGCCGGGATGGAGGAAACATCGGGAAGGCGGTATGTGGGGTAGTAGTTGTGATAGCTCATGCAGGATTAGCATTCGGATGTGCTAGTATTTTGTATCTAGAGTAGAGCCATCCTAGAACCCATATTCAACATCTTGAACCCTAATCAAGGAACCCTAACTATTAGTTAGTTGTATGATTAGGTTAAGATGTTCTTCTTATGATTATCCTCATGATGTGATGATTATGTGATGTTGGTTGATCATGTTTGCTCCTCTTGTATTGGGAAGGGGGGTAGAGACCTAGGGCCATATGTAGTATGTTCTAGAGTAGATCCCTTAGTTCCTATTAGTTGTGGCTTTTGTGCATAGGAGCCCACCCGGGCTATTGAGGCTATGATATGACTCGGCCACCCAGGATACTTGGGGCTAGAGGGAAAGTGGAGGGAGGATCCCTGCCGGGTGGGGGCAGGGGATCCCATAGTGGGCTGGAGGCATGGTGGGTCGCCGTGTGGGCGAGCATGGGTCCGACACCTCACAGGGGCAATGGTGTTGCCACGCACTCTCGAGGCTACAAGTGTTGGCTTGGCTCTCGTTTTGGGGGGTTGATCAGTGCGAATGGGTGTGTCGTCGCGATTCTCTAGCCATGCGGCACCCTCTAGACCACGGGAAGGGAGATGCAACCCTTCTGCCTCATGGGACGGGGAGATGCAACTTTGGAGGGTCCCAGTTAGATGGGTGATGCCATGGGATTGCGTGTCAGGAGGCTAGAGTCTGTCGAGCCTGATCTAGCCCATGCGCAAAAGTATGCAGGGGCGGGAGGATGGAGTGGTCAACCCTAGCCATTGTTCTATGCCCGGCCCTCGCCATTGCCATGACTTCGATGCTCTATCTTGAGGCCCTAGCCGTCGGTCACCCTCCTTAAGTGCGGGGGGGGTAGGAGCTCTCTGTTTATGGTTTGTGATTATCATCTTTGCATTGGTTTGTAATGCGATGCACTACCCTCACGGTGTAGTATTTGTATATGTTTATGCTAGTTACGGCGTGTTGTCGCTTCATTATAGGAGCCCATAGGGGAAGGCGGCGCAAGACACCAACCGTGTTCCCTCCCGCACTAGGAAGTCTCCTCGAGATGCGGGGGTACGAAGGGCCCATCGCGGTTGCTGAGCGGATGGGGATTGATGGGGGATTTCTCGCGCTCGGTATGTTTAGCGAGGGGCGTCACAAATGTCGGGGCCGAAAGCGATAGCTCCGCCAAGTGGACCCACCATTAAGCCCACATGAACCATCCCATCAATAAGCTCCTTCCTCAAGACCAAGAAAGCCATGTACCTTCTGAGCACCAACAGGATGTTTGGTCTACTAGACCCAGCCACCCTAGGGCATACGGAGAAAGGTCTTGAGTAAGCCTGCCTGACCGGGGAAATATTATGCAGGAACAATGGGTTGAATACTTGCGGCGGTAGCCTTGACCCAATGGGAAGCGAGGCACCGGTACCCTCCATGAGGCGAGGCCCTGCTTAGCGGTCATTGCTTGAAAGGGGATGTCATAATGGGCCTGCAGCGCCTAAGCTAGCAGGAGGCGGCAGATTTGGATGGTATCTTGGCCGAGCTTCTCCAAGTGGGCGGGCCCCCAATGGTCTTGCGGTTCTCATAGCACTCTTCAACGGGCATTGCAAGAGAGCTTCCCCCCTTTGGACTACGATAGAGTTGTGCCCATATACAAAGCGAGGGGACCCTGACCCAGCCAACTATCGTACCATTATGGTCGGTCGTCTTTGCCAAGTTGCTTAGGGATTCTTGGCGGCCCGACACTTTAGGGGGAGGATGGAGAAGTGTGGGCTCTGCCTTGAAGGCGGGACTAAAAGCCCGGCATTCTACTATTGACCATGTTTTCACTCTGCGAACACTCATAGAGGATAGCCGGGAATCAACGCATGAGAATCATCTTGTTGCTTTGTGGATTTCTTAAAGGCTTTTGACCTGATTGCCCCGGGATAAGTTGTGGGGCAGATTGAGATAGCTAGGGACCCGTCGACTTGCGAGAATGCTATATCTGAACCTCTGAGGCTTGCTCGTTAAGTCTCTCCTTGTCGAGGGCGGTTGTTAGTAGCATTGGGGTGCGTAACCGACGGCTCTTAAACTATGCGTTGACCCAGCTAGAAGAATGGCTAGGCCGAGAGGGAAGCTTCGATTGATGCACCACATAATCCGGCAACTCATATGCTGATGATGTTGACCTGCTCGCATATACCCCAAAGGACATGCAGCATGGCCTGGATGCTTTGGACACTTTACGCCCAATTCAGCGACATGAGGAGTTAACTTGGCCAAGACAAAATGCTGCTGGTCCCATCATCCGGCACCGCCTTCCCTCATTCACTTACGGGGCGGTAGTGGAGGTGGCTCGATCTTATAAGTATTTGGGCATTAGTTTTCTACCACCACACCTTTGGGATGCATCCATCGGTTCTGCAGGTCCTTTGCGGTGGAAAGCCACTGTATGCAATGCAAAACAATAGTCACAAAGCTGTTTGTATGCATGGGGTCACGGGCACACTTGTTCGGGAACCTTGGTTGAACCAGGTCCTCCTCTATGGAGGCAGAAGTGTGTGGGGCGATTGATATCCCTCACCACTTGGAGCGATATAGGCAGTCAGAAGGCCTTCTTGGCAGGGCAGGAGTGAAATCCACGGTCCCATATCGGATCTTGCTCCGGAGGCAGGCTTCCTTCCATTCTGGAGCTTGTTGGCTAAGGCGTCCTGCTTTTACTTCGGAAGGTGGTGGCTATGGATGAAACCCGGCTGCCCAACCTTGCTTTGGCGATGGCGATGGGCCCATAGCGACTCAGCTTTCTTTGGAAAGACAAGCAAGCCGGTGGTTCACCGCTATGGAATGTCGAGCACCGCGGATGTGGACGGTGCATACGCAGAAGAGCAGCTGCCTTGAAGCGGTGCCGGATGCTTGCTTCATGGCCTGGCTTTGGGATCGCGAGGCCTGTCACATGTCAAGGTGGCAAATTATCGATAGCAGGTTAATCCCATGCTCACGAGGGCCACACCACTACTGCGCACCCATCTACCCCGAAAAAGCGGGGTGATTGCTTCCATTAGCACGCAGTGCACACCACCTCGCGTGAGACGGGGGGAGATGGATTGGAGGGCCGGCGTGAGGGCCGAGTGCAGTCTTTGTCAACGTCAGCCATTGGGGATGAAAGTGCGCCCTCGGTTTGTCCGTATTACCCGGCATATGGGGGCTCGGTATGCTTTCGGTTAGTTGTGCCCCATCCGGCCTTGCATGAGCTTCGCGAGCCACGGCCTCGTAGGCTTGTTGGGATCGTACCCCTCCAGGGAGGTAATGGATCTGGACTCGGTTATATTTGTCAGGCATTAACTCTTTGTACTTGTGATTATGTATATAGCGTGCGGTATGTCCGACATCCTTATTGCTACTAAGGTTTTCCCAGAAAACCCTTCGGTAGGGGTTTTTAATCTGGTAGTATCGCTCTTTGCTCTCTCTTTGTACTTGGGTCCCATAGGCGGTTGGTCTCAGGTGGAATGATAAAATCATCTTCTATTCTATTCTATTCTATTCTATTCTATTCTATTCTATTCTATTCTATTCTATTCTATATTGTGCACGGATGTTTGGTCTAGTGGTAATACACTAGTCCTAGAACAAATATGTCTTTGACTTCTAGGACACCCATAGTGGCATTCAATGTAGCGTGGTTGGGGGAGAACTCAACAATTACACAATTAAGCAATGTTAGAGTGGTGTGTGTGTGTCATATGTCCCTAAGGGATGCCACCAAGTGGCATGGCGTAAAAATTTCTTCTTCTTCTGTAACTTTTATTTTATCTTTCTCACCCAAGTGTACAATTGGTGAAAATCTCGGCCTTGATACTAGGGATCGAACTATTGTATCCAAGTTCTGTAGTAACTTTCGGGGACACCTCTAGCTTCAAATTCACGAATAACTAAAGGATCGATAGGCCATGCTTTCCACCGGTTTGTATCGATCTTGAAGATCAAAATCAAATGAGCTTTACCCTTTTGTTTCCACGAGATTTACGTTCTCGTTGAGCTCATCTTAGGACACTGCGTTATCTTTTTTAATAGATGTACGCTGACCCCCCCCCCGACAATGTCTTCCGCTGGATCCGGACCGCATAGCCCGGACCTTAAACCCTAGAAGAAGGCGTCCAAAGATGCCACCAGTAAGGGTGGGTAGCCAACTAGCAGAGCCAAACACCCGCAGAAGTGGGGCAATGACCACCACCCACTCGGGTGGGCGGCCACCACCCACTTTCGGGTGGGAAGCCCGGCGATGAGCTAAAGAACCACGACCAATGCGGTATGGCGACAACAATCCAGGGAAACCACCAAGTGGGTGGTAGCCAAACTGATCGATCCGACCATACGACCGCGACCAAATGCGGGTGGGGGAGCAAAATGGCGTCAAGTCCCGCCAAGTTGGATGGGTAGGCGTGAGCCACCAAATCCGGATGGGTAGCCAACTAACAGAACCAAACACCTTGAGTGGTGGTGTGGCGTTCGAAAAATATCGCCATAAATGCGTATATTTCGAGAATTAAATCACTATACAAGTCTATCTTCAAAGGCCTTGTATACCATAGATTGTGGCACTAGGGGGCATGACAGGTATTCATATAGCAGCCAACCTTAGGTTAAGACCATTTTCCACGTGGCCTTAACCTGGTGGGCTCCCGCCACCGGACTTACACCCTATTTGAGCCCGTGGCATAACATGTGAACCCCTAACCCTATAAAAGGCCTAAACCTAACCTAGGCCTCTTTTCTGGCTCCAGGCACGGGAACCTTCTTCGGCTCGAAACTCGTTTCGAGAAGCCGTCTACTATGGCTGGCATAGCATGGCGCCCCGAGGGCGTGTGAGTGCATCGTGAGTGGGAGCTACCTCCGAACACCGAAGATCATGGAGATGCCGGGGTTGGGGAGGGAGGGGCGGTATGTAGAGTAGTGCTCTTAGTAGTTCATGCGAGTTAGCACTCGGAGATGGGTTGGTATTCATTGTATCTAGAGTAGAGCCATCCTAGAACCCTTGTTGAACATCTTGAACCCTAATCAAAGGAACCCTAGCTGTAAGTTAGATATGTATGATTAGGTTAAGATGTTCTCATGATATTATCATGATATGATGTTATGTGATGTTGGTTGATCATGTTTGCTCCTCTTGTATTGGGAAGGGGGTAGAGACCTAGGGCCATATGTAGTATGCTCCTAGTGTAGATCCCTTAGTCCTATTAGATGCGGCTGTGCATAGGAACCCAGGGCTATGGAGGCTATGATGTGACTTCGGCACTACACAGCGGGGCTAGAGGCAATGCCGGAGGGAGGATCCCTTGGGAGTGGGGGCTATGGGGGATCCCATAGTGGGCTAGGCTTATGGTCGGTCACTTAGGTGTGGGCCGAGAGCATGGGACACACCTCCTGGGGCTGATGGTGTGGCCCTCCCTCTCAAAGTTGCAAGTGTCGTCAGCTTGGCTCTTGTTTTGGCGGAGTTCGGTCGGGGTATGAATGGTGTGGCCCCACGATTCTCTAGCCGCGGTGGAACCTCTAGACCAGGGAAGGGAGATGCAACCCTTCTGCCTCGGCGGGACAGGGAGATGCAACACGGGTAGTCCAGATGGGTGATGCCATGGGATTGCGTATCCAGGAGGAGCTAGGGTCCAGTCATGCGAGCGATTGAGCCCATCGCAAAGTATGTACAGGGAGGCGGGGATGGGTGGTCAACCTAGCCATTGTCTATTGACCCCGCCATTGTTATGACTCGAGTCACACGCTCTATCTTGAGGCCCTAGCCCGGTCGGTCATCCTCCTTATGAGTCGGAGCCATGGGTAGGAGCTCTCATGTTTTATGGTTTATGATTATCTTCTTTGCACTTGCGGATATGTGATGGACTACCCAGAGGGTAGTATGTTGCATTGTTATTGCTAGTTGGCGTTGTTTTATGCTTCATTGTGATAGGAGCCCATAGGGGAAGGCTGGCATAGCAAGACACAGCCGTGTCCCCTTCACTATGGTGATCCCAGTGCGAGGATAGGCGGAGGGCCGTGCGGTCGAAGAACCCGGATGGGGGATTTCTGGGAAGTGTCTGAATGCAGCAGGTATATTTAGCTTGAGGGCGTCCAATGTTATCGAGCAATGTTCTTGGTTGACCAAAGAGCTGCCGACCATATTCTGAATAGGTAGACTAACTGGCCTAGCTAATGAATGGAATGAGAATTCCGATCTCGAACCGAAATGTGGGGAGAAATTTTTTCCCATTAAGCGAGTCGTTATTAATTAAATTATAGTCTAAGTGGTAGAAATAATATAGTTAAAAGAAACCTTCTAGTAAATTTGAGCTCAAGTTGTTCATGAACAGCACCTTTCAAGTGAAAAATTGAATGAAAATCGCTCAAAATAAAGCTTGAAAGAAAATGGCATGAGATGACCACTACTTGGCCCCAAAAGGAATTAGGAAATTAGGAAATAGTTAAGTGATTAGGGATTACCTTAATTATTAACCCATAGTTATAATAAAATTTACTCTTAAGAAAAAGTAGCTATTAAACCTATAGAAAGCGCCTCTACTCCTTAGAAGTTCCCCAAATAGTATCTTGAACCTTCCCTTTACCCTTGTAAAGGCCCAGTTATAAGCTAATCTCAAATTTGCCATAAGAGTCCATATCACCAGAGCAGGCAATCAAGCGAGATCGATAAAAAGGCCGTGAGAATAGACATAGTCGACCATTGATAGAGGGCAAGATAAACAGAAGAGGCCACCATCAAAGGAAGCTAACATTGTTGGTACCTAGGCGGATAATGAACTTAGCCACTCAAGCTCTTGACGGGCATTTCACTTTCGTGGAGGAGCAATGACTTGCCGCCGGGTGAATGATCCATAAAAGTTGAGGGGAAAGTGAGATCGTGGAGCTTCACGGAGATGAGGAGCAAATAACAAGAGCAACCTCGACCGAGGAGCAACTAACACGAGGAAGTGCGGCGGGTGGCAAGCGGTAGGAACAATCGGCCCAATACGGGCAACTCCGGCGGGCGGGGCGGCGGCCCGGCGAGCAATCAATGCGGAAGAAAGGAAGGAAAAAGGAGGCAGGAGAAGCGAACAAAAAGAGGCGTAAGAAGCTAGGGGGGGAGAGTGTGGTTATCGAGGAAAGAACAGTAGCCGAGACGAACTAGGAGGATGAGCAGGAGGAAAAAGACCACCAACAAGAGGGAACAAGCAAGGGCTAAGAAGAAGAAGGGAGGAGGAGGCCGAAGGAAACGGCCTTGGTCTACACTTTCGGCAACCATATCAATGCATCCAAAAGGAACAACATCAGCGAAGAAGCTACTGAAAGCTGAAGCAAGATATGAGTACACGAGAAGAAAGAAAGCAACATGCAAGATTTATCTCCGCCAATGGATCTGACAAGGTATGCGACCAGGGTCGAAAGCAAAACCTCCACCACCTCAGCTCGATTCTCGAAGAAGGTCTGCCATGGGCCGTCCCGGCCGCAGTAGGCTGCTTCGGCATATTGGCATTGCCAACTGATACCGGTCGATGATCGAAAAGTCTCTTTTGAGTGCCTACATCAAAGGTCTATCGGGGAGTTCAAGATGGGCCCCGACTCGACAGAACCACATCAATGGCGGGATCTCACGGGGAGGCGGCCAAAGCGAGGGCCAAGATCGCACCCTTGATGGTACGAGGCCTGCGGGGAGGTGGAGGTGGTGTACAACTTTTTGAAGAAGGCAACCTCTGTGATCCATACCAAGCAGGCCCAAAGACCTCCACCCGGCCGGGAGAATAAAGGGAGGAAGCCGTGAAGAGCCCGATCTAGCAAACTATATAAATATAAGTTTTTTTTCACGTACATTGTTTTTACTCATTAAAAGTAAATTTACTGTAAATTAATTGCTTGTAGATATAAAAATGTTCTTGTATAAATTACTTGTAGTAGAATCCTTTGCATCTTACTTAGAATGCTCTTAATTGACTAAGTAGCATAAGATACTGACATAGAAATAAAAATTTGCCTCGAAATCGACGAACCCATCCGAGTCACTTGATTTAGGGCAAAATTGATCAAATTCGTTACTAAAGATGTTAGAATGCTTAGAAATTGTCTAAAATGCGATTGTAACACTTTAAATTTGTTAAAATATCTAAAAACAACAAAAAATGGTCAACTTCGGGTCTGGTAGCGCAAAAAGCCCTCTAGCGTTTGCGACCCTTGAGCCTCATTGCCTTTCGGCCCGATTTGCCCATATTTGCACTTTTAGACATCTTTTTTGCATGAAAAAAGGTTGCTAGTTAGATCAGAATTGCCCAATTAGTCATGTTAGCATCTCCAAATTCCCCAAAACTCTTACCCAAACCCAGAAAGGACCCAAATCGGGTCATTTATGTTTGAATTATAATTCTTAATTAAATTTAAGCTTTAATAATGTTAGACTTAGAACCAAGACCCTCAAGCTAGATAGAGACAGCGCTTGCATTCATCCTAGCTTAGTTGTCGCTCTTATTTTGCTAAGTGTCTTCTTGTCTACATATAGGTAGTATAATTAAACCTTTTTCTTCGAAACCCAGCTAGTTGCCAAGGCCTTAGAAATTGTTCTCACTGCGTTGGTATGGTACACCAACACCGTTATAGGTGCACTATCATCAAAGTGTCTTCAGCCGCGCCTTTGTATCATAGATAATTATCTAGGAATTCATACTATCTAGGTAATTCAGTCTAGCACACCAAGTATACCTACAAAGTCAGTCTCCGTCTACCACCCCATAATAGTAAATAAGTACCTTTCTCAGTGCCTAGTAAAGTGCCAAGCGGGTCATTTGAGGTAGAGTGGATAAAAGGTATAAAAATATGGTTTGTAGAGTAAATAGACATAAGTAATTGATTGTTATGGATTAATTGCCTTGTGCTTAGAGGCGATAAAATAGGTCGGGGAGAACCTTCGTTGCGGATCCTCGAGCCTCGGCGGTGGAGACACTTTCGACAACATCAACAAATTGAAAGCGAGAGGGCAAACTTATGGAAACTTGACCAAATCAATGGCCAAGAAGAGTTAATGCAGGGAAGCCCAGAACACGAAAAATAAAGGAGAGCCTATAGGAAGAACAATTGCGACATTAGATATAAAACAAGAATAATTATCTAATCATATAGTTTTTCTATGTGTGCCCAAAAGTAAGGTCATGCTTACTAACTTGTGGCCATAGAATTTATGTAAGTAGTTCTTTAACTTGTAATTTTGCACCTTCTAGATGGTGGACATCTTAAGAGCAAGACTCTTAAGTCTAAATCTAGGTCGTAGTTAAGGCAAGGCCCAGTAATTAACAACACCGGAACAAGAGTCAAGTTCGACATCAACCTTAAAGCGAAGCAAAGTAGAACATCGGCACCAACTTATGTACATTGGCAATTATGACCTCATAATAAGCATGCAATATTAAAGGCTGGCTAAGGCAATAATTGATTATCATAAGCAAAGAGATACTTATCCCGACACCAAAGGGCAAGTACCTTATAATTTAAGTTAAAGAGTAATTCCAAATCGTTACAGCATGTCGATAAAAACAACTACTTAAGTGCATCATGAGGAATAAGGTCGTTACATAAGCTACAAGTTGTCGAGCCAGGCCGCAATAGTAAGAAGGAAGATGCTACTTGAAAGCGGTTGCCTGGCGGGTTTCTAAGTTAATCAGAAGTCCCATGATATACCTCGGATGAAATTTGAGAGCTTTTTGCTCTATAGAAGCATAGAGTCTGAAATCACTCTTGCTTGGGATCGCGAACCCGATCAGCAAAGGCTCTTTATAGAATCAGTACTTCGAGCTAGTAGAGCTCAAGAAGCGATTGTAGGAGTTGGTCGACTTAAGGATCCCTTTCGGCCCGGGATGTAAGTCTAAAGATGTATATCAACCATGGGCAGCTTAACAAACAGCGACATAATGGATCAGCCCCCAAAGCAAGATTCTTCGCAAAATCGACTTAAGCTCGGGCAATCAGCAATAAGGATGAAGGGAGAAGATAATTATAAGACTCGCCCGAACACGGTATGGGCACTATGATTTCCGCGGTAATGCCCCTAAGTCTATGGAATGCTCCATCAACTTGTATGCATTGAGGAGCGACATCTTGAAGATTCTTTGGATGATTTCTTCATCAATTCTCTTAACGACATCGTGATCTGACAAATCAATGGAGGAGCATGCAGCCGTGGAGATGTTAAAAGCGTCGCCACTCATTGGCAAACTTTTGAAGCAGCAATTTGCAATGCCATCTCCACTTGACAGCCCGAATTCGGCAAGAGTATAGAAAAAGCCATCTTCCCCAACATGGAGTTCAAGCACATATGGGCTAGTCCTTACAAGAGTGCAGGGCCGGATTAAGAAAAGAAACCTTCAAATATCTTAAAAAGGAAGGTAATCTTTAATAGCAAAAAGAACAACTATGCGTACCCAAAAAATATAACAAGTAGAAAAATCTTCCATGACCATAATAGCCCTAATTTCGGCCATGCAAAATTTATAAAGGCCTACTTCAACATTAAGTAGCTAACGTCGTAGGGTATATGAAAAAGCAGAATAATCGGGGATACATCCAAGAATGTCGATTGGAGCCCGTGAGACAAAGGGCGAGAACAATTTAATTCGGAATTTTAGAACCTTGGCGGTGCAGGGCCAAGTGGGAAGTCTTGACATGGTTTTCATAGCGGCCTTCCAAGGACAACAAGAAGCTTTGAAGCCTTGATGGTTGTGGTATATAGCTTATCAAAGGGCACATACTTGCCATGCCACACCATAGACACCGCCTTGGATCTAGCGTGTGGTCTACATAAGAGTTCTTTTAGGCTGCATGAAATGCCGCGGTCGATCATCACCAATAGAATCAGAAGTTCTTTAGCGGCGTTTAGCAAGACTTCTTCAACCGAGCTGCACCAACTTGTTGATGAGTTTTGCTTATCATTTCTTGAGTCAAATCGGCAAAGGGACCGCACCAACACAATTTTGGAAACACGTTGAGAAACTATGATTGGAACAAGTAATCCAAATGGGCGAGTATCCACCTGGTCGAGTTACATACAATAAGATGAAGCAAGAGTCATCGAAGATGTCTCCTCCATGATCGATTCTGATTACCAATGCTTGACCCTAGTCACATGGCATAATCTAGTGCCCAAGGTGGAAGTTTCTCAACAAGCGACAACATATATGTGGTAGCTTTTGGTAGAAGTGTGAGAGGATCTTCAAGCGGCATGGGCATATCAGAAAGAGTCTAGCGGATAGACATAAAACTCCTCGAGTTATTTTGGTTGTGAGAGATAAAGTTTGGCTCAGGTAAAGGTTAAGCAAAGGGCTTCGCATGACAGTTGTAAGCTCGCCCCTAGGTGGGCGGTCCGTTCAAGATCTTGGAAGAGTGGGCTCCGGGCCTACAAGTTGGATCTCTCGTCCCACCTTAAGGTCTTCCATGTGAGTTTATTCAAAGGCCACGATCCTAACCTTGATGAGGGTTTTGGATACTCCAACTTTGTTGGAAATGGCGGAGGAACAAGTTGAAATTGTGCCTAAATTACACCTTGATAAATCATTCAAGAAGACTAGGTGATTTTAATTCCTCCGTGGTGGTCAAGTGGAAGCACTTGCCGTGGAAGACTACGACACAGGTATTGAAGCGAGGATTGGAGAAGCAATACCGAGTTTAGGGGAAGGAGTTTGATGGGCAAGTCGTCTCAGGATTTGATGTGGCCGACTTCTTAGGGAGGTTAGCTTAGTATGTTTCTTAGTTAGCCTTAAGTTACGGCTCATGTATTCTAGTTAGTAGAGTGCATGTGCGAGAATCTTAAACGCCCGATGGCGATGATGGGATCATGCTTTTAAGGCATTCTCTAAGGCCAACACGCACCAGAAAGAATGCATGACCATTAGAGTCATGTGAGTGAGGAATGAGGCATGGTGGGCGATGATGGGACATCGATCGGATGCTCTCTATGCCACGATGCGGGGCACTGACCATAGGGGGTCAAGGTGAGGTTTAAAAGTGATCATGTCGCGATGATGGGATGGTGAGGCGTTCCCCTAGCTTGAAACCCTCGGGGCATGATGCAGGGGTGTACTTTCGATCACGGGGGATGCGTGTACAAGGTACCCCACTTGATCATGGGCGATGATAGGAGCATCTTAAATGTTCCTTAAGCTCAAATCCTATGGGGCCATGATAGGGTGCAAGGTAGTAGGGTAACCTTGGTGGTAGTTGGCTCAAGGAGGTGGAAGTGGGGGTGGTCCCCTAAAACCACAAACTTATTAACTTATATAGCGTAATGTGCTACTTGTGCGGTCGATTGAAGGAAGCATGAAGGAGGGGAGCGTTACGAGAAAAGATAGGAGTCATAGATTTTAGACTAACTATGAACTCCTAAAATTGTTTATAATAATATTATATGTGTATACTCTTATAATAATAGTTGTTATAGCTATATAATTTTGTATAACTTATAAATATAGCTTTATAATCACATAATAAGTAATTAACGAAAAGTTGATCTTTTCAATAGAGTTAAGTTCATATATTCTTGTTGTGTCTTTTTGCGAGGATTAGTGTAGGTTAGTCACCTTAAGCGTATCTTTGAGGGCTGGCATTATCTAAGGGGGAGAATGTGGCGTTCGAGGATCGCCATAAATACGTATATTTCCGGTCAGATCACTATACAAATCTATCTTCATAGCCTTGTATACCATAGATTGTGGCACTAGGGCATGACTAAGGTATTCATATAACTTAGCCAACCTTAGGTTAAGACCATTTTCCCGTGGCCTTAACCTAGTGGGCACCCCACCGGACTTACCTATTAGACCCCGTGGCATAACATGTGAACCCTAACCTATAAAGGCCTAAACCCTAACCTAGGCCTCTTTTACAGGCTCCAGCGATCAGGAACCTTCTTGGCTTTCGAAACTCCGTTTGAACCGTCTCTTTGTGGCACTGACATAGCATGGCAGCCGGGCGTGAGTGCATCCAGGGAGTGGGAGCTACCTCGAACGCCGAAGATCATGGAGGCGCCCGGGATTGGGAGAGTGCTTGCAGGCGGTATGTAGAGTAGTGCTCTTAGTAGTTCATCAGGAAGTTAGCACTCGGATGGGTTAGTATTCATTATCTAGAGTAGAGCCATCCTAGAACCCTTGTTGAACATCTTGAACCCTAATCAAGGAACCCTAACTGTAAGTTAGATATGTATGATTAGGTTAAGATGTTCTCATGATGATTATCATGATATGATGTTATGTGATGTTGGTTGATCATGTTTGCTCCTCTTGTATTGGGAAGGGGGTAGAGACCTAGGGCCATATGTAGTATGCTCCTAGTGTAGATCCCTTAGTCCTATTAGATGCGGCCTGTGCATAGGAACCCACCGGGCTATGGAGGCTATGATGTGACTCAGCACTACACAACGGGGCTAGAGGCAATGCGGAGGGAGGATCCACAGCCAGTGGGGGAGCTACGAGGGGGATCCCATAGTGGGCTAGGCTTATGGTGGGTCACTTGTGGGCGAGCATGGGTCAGAACACCTCACAGGCGATGGTGTCGCCACGCCTCTCAAGAGTTGCAAGTGTCGGCTTGGCTCTTGTTTTGGGGGTTCCGGTCGGGTATGAATGGGTGTGTGTCGCCCGCGATTCTCTAGCGCCAGGTGGAACCTCTAGACCCGGGAAGGGGAGATGCAACCCTTCACACCTCCTTCCGGACGGGGGGAGATGCAACTGGGTAGTCCCAGATGGGTGATGCCATGGGATTGCGTATCAGGAGGGCTAGAGTCATGCGAGCACGTGATTGAGCCCATACGCAAAGTATGCCACGGGGAGGGCGGATGAGGTGGTCAACCCTAGCCATTGTCTATAGCCAGCCCGCCATTGTTATGACTCGGTGCGCTCTATCTTGAGGCCCTAGCCGGTCAGGTCATCCTCCTTATGAGTGAACCATGGGTAGGAGCTCTCATGTTTTATGGTTTATGATTATCTTCTTTGCACTTGCGGATATGTGATGGACTACCCTTGGTAGTATATTGTATTATTATTGCTAGTTACGGCGTTGTTTATGCTTAAGTTGTGATAGGAGCCCATGGGGAAGACACCGCCAAGACACCTTCGTGTCCCCTTCCCGCCTCTGATCGGATCGAGTCGCGGGATAGGCGGAGGGCCGATGCGGTCGAAGGACCCGGATGGGGATTTCTGCCGAGTGCCGTGGCCGGTACATATATTTTTAGGAGGGCGTCCGCAGTGGGCAGCCAACCACCACCAAGTCAAGTGGGGAGTCAAGCACCACCACCAAAGTCGGGTGGGTAGCCAAAGTGATTGATCAGGCCACATGATCTGACCAAGCCCGAGGTGGGCAGACCACTAGCAGAGACCAAACACCAGGAGTCCAGGGTGTTTGGGGTGCAGGTTCGGGAACTCTGGAAGGCAGTCCTCTGTGAGGACCCAGAGTGGATCTGTGAGGAGAGTCGAGGGGGGACTATGTCCGCGGGATTTCTTTGAAAAAAGAAAAAAAAGAAAGCAGAACAAATGAGAGAAAAGATGATAAGCTTCCTTGATATCAATGATGAAAATACATGAGCTCGCCCAATAAACTTGAAGGGAGACAAGACTCAAAACTCATCTAAAACTTATGAGCTAACTCTACTCATATATATGGTACAATGGCCTTGGGCCCAATATAGACACTCGGTGATCTGGTCTTGGAGCTCTGGAAGGAGGCACGATTCTGAGGAATGTTGGCGGTGCCTCTTGAAGTGCCTAGAATCCACCCGGCCTTGGTGGTGACGGTGGGCGTCACTTGTCTGGCGGCCTCTTGTTCAGACCAAAGGCTTTATTTGCGTGGTCTGTTGCCCGGTCTTCGGAGCCTTGGATGTCGACCCAGTGGTTGGTGAGGATCCTTGAGCTTGGCACAGTGCATGGTATGCATGAATAGTCACATACCGGGGGAGCCACCGGGGACTAACCTCCCACCAAGCGACACTGAGTGAAGAAAGGAGGAAGCGTTTGGGGGCGGGGAAGCCATCAGTCTGAAAAGTGATCCTCCGCGGGGGGTGAGGGCGGGCACCGATATAGTGGCTTATGAGATCTGGCGTGATTGAAGAAGAGCTTGAGTGTTTTGGTAAAGAGGCGGGGATCGGCATCTATAAGCGAAGCGGACCATGTCTTCAAAGAGCGTGATGGCGAAGAAGCGTCTTGACATTCCATGAGGAGAGCAGTCGAAAGGCCAAAGGCAAGCGGCGGCATTTAGTTCTGCGATGAAAAATGGGGCGATTTAAAGAGCTTAACAGAAAAATACATTTGAGGGGCGGCGCAAAATCCAAACGAAAGATGGGCAGAAGGATCGGGTGAGGTGGAGCGATACGCAAGAAGGTGTTGAGACCATGAAGCGCGTCAGCAGCGGTAGTGACCAACCACGCTCGTAGCAATGTAGATCAATTGGTGGTGTTGTCGGTGGCACCTTCTCCCCAATGTGGCCGGCGAACAAAGCAGTGGATCCCCAGAAGATCGTCGAGATCACGAGGTGGTGTCCGACTGCATGACCATCCATGACCTTGGTCCAAAAAGGAAGGCATGCCAATCAGTCCCGGGGAACACGGCGTGGAGTGCGCCGAGGGAAGCATAGGGAGAAAGGAACCATGCAGGTGGGCGTGGGTTCTTGGCGATCTCCACGAATTGGCCCGACAAGATGCGGATCAAGTGCGACACCGCGATCCCAAAAAGAAGCGAGAGGTGAGAGTTGGCCGGGGAGGGCTATCCCATCAGTGAGGGACAGATCTTGCTATCCAACGAGGCTTATAGCGATTGTAACCCGTGAGGTCTTTGCATATAAATTTGTGCATAGGGAAGATCTTGGGATGTCCTAGATACTTCCTAATTTTATTGCGGCCTTAAAAACTGCGAGAGAGATAAATGATTGTGGCTTCGGGCATGTACTCGATGAAGAGTTTGAATTGCGGCGAGGATCCGCCAAGATATGGATTGTTATCTGAAGCACCCATTTGCGGTGGGGTCACCACAGGAAAAGCTGGCGTGGCCCATTTCAAAGATTTTTCTGTGTATCACCCGGATAGAAATCATGAAAGATGTAAGCCATGGGCTGAACCACTCACGAAGGTGAAAGTGCGGATCGACACGGTGTATGAGATCAAAAGGCGACAAGCCACCGGCACAACCCTTTGTCTTCAATGGAAGTTACGGCCCAAATCGAAGAAAATCAGCAACGCTTTCGGTGGGATATCCGCGGGGGCCATCGGTGGCGTGCCACTTTGAAAGGAAGAGGTGGCGTCGAGCAACCACATAATCATGATAGCAGGGGAGGGGGCTGGGAAGTCAGCGGCATTACGTGAAGAATTGCGATCAGGCGTCAAGTTTTGCTTGAGCCTCATCGGTGGTGAATAACTTCTTTGCATTTGTTGTTGAGATCGCGGATCCGATTGTCCCTTTTCGGTACTGACGTGGCCAGTCCGCGGACCCGTTCGAGAAGGATTGACTGGGAGGAGGATTTCCGGTGTATTGAGGCGAAACCGCGCAATCTCAGCGTCATCAAGTATTTTACGTTTTACGCACCTCTGTAAAGGCGATCTTGAAGAGGTGGTGAAGATGCGTAATGAAAGGCTGAGCCGTCAAGGGGCGACTTGGCGTCCGGGCTGAAAGATTTTTGAACTTGAGTGCTGAAATTTTCACCGAGGTTGAGTACAAGGCATTGAGTTTAGCAATATCTGCGTCCTTGGTATTTTCGGGGAGAGCGACTTTGGACTTGTTGTGCTCCAATAAAGTCGAATTTCTGGGTGAGCTTCTTGCCTGATCTGCGAGTTGGCTGACTTGAGCTTGTGTACTTTTGAGATCTGCATGAGCCTGTAAAGAAACTTCATGCTTGTCTTGAAGTTTGGCCTCAAAGTTGCAACTTGGGCGATTGCAGCTTAGAAGGTCTTGGTGTACCGCATCAGAGGCCTCAGTGCCGGTTGAACCAAGCTCATAAAAGGCGTCTTGGGATTCTTGTAACTTAAGAAGCGGCGGCAGGCATCCTGGCGTCTGATACAACAAGCCCGAGCAGTGTTGTGGTGGTGGGTAGCTGTTGCACTGGTTTTGGGAGAATGCAGGGAAAAATGGTGTAGAAGTGGATGGTGTGGCGGAGGAGGAGGCGGTGACATGAGTGTGGCTGTGGTCATGACCCGAGGAAGGCGAGCGTGAAGTGCCAACAGTGGTGAGTGATTGGAAGGGGGCGGGAGTGGAATTATGAAATTTGGTGGTGTGGGAGGGAAGTAATGGCGGATGAGGGCTTGAAAGTGCCCTCCCGCGAAACAAGGAAATGGAAGTGGTACCGAGAAGCGGTCCATTTCTTGGAGAAAACGATAGAACATCATTTGGGGCCAATCTATGTGGTGTTTGGGTGTGTAGCGGTGAGGACCAGGTTATAGAAAGGCTTATTGATATGGGTGTTCTTGATAGAATACCCAAGGAATTTTCATACGAAATTTAACAAAAGGTCACCGTGAGGCTTGTCGATATTGGTCGGGACGATGGACATTGGCATGATAAGAGGTGCACCAAACTCTGTGACATCAATATCCTGTATAGCAGACCATGATACACAAGAGGTGTGCAAGGGAATATGAAATACCTCAGAAATCAAATGTTGAGTCAATGAAATAGTAGTGCCATCGACCACAGTGGTTGTAACCTTCGCCGGGCTGTTAATATTGGCGATGAAGCTGCTGCAGCGAACCGGGATTTGGAGCGGAAGTTCCATTTGAGAGAATTACGTAAAGTTGGTGTCGTTCGGCAACTTCTTCTTTATTTGGGCCAACAAGGGCTTCCGGAAGTGGAAGCGTCAGAAAGGATCTGAATCAAAAAAGGCGGATCCTTGGGGGCGGTAGCGAAGTGTAGAAAATCTTGGGGCAGCCATGGAGAATGATGTCGCGGAGCGAAGGGATGTAAAAAAAGCGGAAAGGCGAAAAGTCGAGCACGGAGACGGGCGCATGAGGAGCGAAAAAGGTTTGTTTAAAGGCGGCTGGCGGAAGCGAAATGAAGGTATAAAGAAAGTCTGGCTGGAACCGTTTATGGTGCCAGGTGTAAAAAATACCAAGAAAAGAAGGTATTGAAAGGCAAAAATTTGGCTAGTCCCAAAAAGCGTAAAGGGAGAAACAATGAGCGGTAAAGGATGAGGCGTGAAAAAAAGATCGGATGTGGCGGATGTAAAAGGACACCTATTAATGTTGACGGGGCGTGGAAAGAAGGAATGGCATTCAATCGCGGCAACTTCGAAGTGGGATATCATTAAAAAGGAATGTGTCGAGAAAGGTACCATGGCTAGATATCGGCCCGGGAGAAACGATTCTCATTTTAGAAACAGCCTTGCATTGCAAACCGTTGGCGATTTGTGTGATTGGTCCCACGTCGACAAGAGTTCTCGGTTGGCTATATAAAGGCGAACAAGAAAGCGAAGGCATCGATGGCGCTCGGTATAGGCTGGCTGGCGGCTTGAGCGAAGATTGCACAAATGCCCCTAAGCTGTCGAGGGAGTGGATCACTTGTAAGATGAATTATGCGGATCTGGCGCTTTGCCACAGCAGGTGGCATTAGCATGGGCGGTGGTGTCTTGGGATGGCTGAACATCAGGCCGAAGACCAGCGGGATGGAGGTGGTTACGCATCTTATTTGGGATCCGGGGCGAGAACCTCTACCATCTCCCTCGCATCACCTGCGCTCCGAACCCGGGTAGGGGTTTTCCTCGTGGGACTTAGTAAATGGGGCTCGAGCCCGTTTTGTATATAGAGGCGGTGCCCATAGCGGAAATAATTTGGCTGCGCCCACATTTTCAAAAAAAAATCTCCCACTATAATATAATCTACAGCCTTTCTAGTCACTTTACGTGGTGTTTGCTTCTTGAGCTGTCTACGTGTGTTGATGTTCACTGCGTGTGTGATGAAATGCTTTGAGGCGAAAACCATTAACCAATGTAGGTAATGGAGTGCCATCTAACTTCGGCTAGTTGGAAGGCGGCTTGGTCTAACCACTTGAACAATTTGATAAAGGGCCAAACCAGCCGAAACTTGAGTTTGCGGGAAAATTTTTGTACACGGAATCATAAAGAAGAACCAAATCTCCTTCTTTGAATGTTTTTGTCTTCAAGCGTTTGTCATGTAAAGATTTTTGCAAGCTGTTGTCCATGAAGAACACGAATATAAGCATCCTTGAAGTTCATCCAAGCTGTTCTAATTGATAGACCCGTTCTTTGAAGCATTTGGTGGATTATGAAGCATTAGCAGGTTGAAAGCAGTGTTGGAAGGATGTATTCAAATGGCATGAGAGCTTCGACCATAAACCAATTTAAAAAGTGTGACCGTAGCAATCTTGAAACAAGTATTGTAGGCCCAAAGAATAGTAGGAAGTTTTTATGCGCCAATCACGTGCGGGGAAGCGTCTAAATTTTCTTGAGAATGGTGACGAGTTTTGTTGGTGCTACGCCAACCCATTGCCTTGAGGATAGTAAGGTGTGCTCTTGTGATGATGTATCGGGGAGATAATCCGTCGGCTCTTTGATAGTATGATTGATGAAATGAACACCACGGTCCTTGACCAACTCAGGTGGGGCGGCCGAATCAGCGTGATGATTTGTTGATAGGGACTCTAGGCGTGCTTGCGGCGGTGTTATGCGGAAGTGCACAAGCTTCGCCATTTGGTGGCGTGGTCGGTGAGAACCAGAATGTATCGAACGCGGTGTGCCTCGCGGGGAGGATCTATAGGTCCCACAAAGTCCATGCCCCATTTCTTTGAAGGAAGTGGCGTGGCGGCCGGCGTCAAGGGAAAGCGTCCGCGGGCGTGGGGCGTCCCACCACGGCAACTGGCGTCCTGCGTCTTGGCGTGGGCGTGAGCATCTTTGAAGCGTGGGCCAATAATACCGAGAAGGATTTTTGGCGTGCCGTGGTGTCACCATGAAAATGACCACCAGAGGCCCTTGATGAGCTTCTCGAACAATATGCGGAACTTCATGAGGTAGAACCAAGCGTCGAAGGATGGTGTCCTTACCCTTTTGTAGAGATGTCAAGGCAACCATGGTGTAGTCCGCGGACCTCTCGGAGAAATTGATGGCGGCAGGATTGTCGGCTTGGCGAGGAAGGCGTCGTCTTACGGTGGAAAAGCACGTGAGGAGAATGCTGCTGAAAATCATGGAACCAATGTGGTGTTGCTGCGTGACTAAAAAGAGTTGAGCATCGGGGAAAGCGTCACGAGACTATTTGCGGGATCATCATAATGTGGATCGTGAAAGATAATCGAACAACATGAGATTTGCCCGACCTTATGAGCGATTTCAAAGGAGCAAATTCTTGGAGAAGAAAGGACAACGAGCAATGCGGCCGTGGGCGTGGACTTGTTGATCAAATAGAGGAGTGCTTGGTGGTCCACAAAAGAACTTGATTTGACTGCTAAAAGGTAATGCCGAGCGTTGGACCTGAGAAAATGAGACCCAAAGCTTCGCGCTCAGGTAGCGAGAATAGTTCTTCATGAGAATTGAGTTTTCGGCTGGCGTAGCGATTTGGTTTATCGATTAATGCGCATCATATTCTTGAAAAAGAACAGCTCAATAGCAGCGAGACATCGACATGAGCGTGAAAGGGCTTGTCCCATTGAGGAGGAACAAGAAACGGTGCCTAAGTAAGCAAAAGCTTAATTTGTTGGAAAGCGACTTCTTTGGGAATTCAAGCCCGGGTGGATTAAGATCACCGTGAGTTTATGAATGGGATGCGCAATGGCTTTGCCGGTCCGGTATGAAGGTGGAGTAATAATTGACCTTTCGGGGAAAAGCGTGTCTCTTTGATATTGGCTGGTGCTTGAGCCTTGAGCACCTGGCCCGATTTTGGCGGGGATCGGTGGTGATTCTTCTGGCGACAACATGGCCTATGAGAACACGAAGTGGCATAAAAGGTGCATTTTCGGGATTGAGACTAATCTTGGGACTCATCACATTTACGGAAGGCGAGTTCAATTTATCCAAATGGTCGACCATGGGCGTAGGCCGTAGAAGTCATCTTGAAAAATTTGCAAGAAGGGATTTTCCTTCATGAAATCATGAAAAGCGAGAGCATGATCGTTGAAATGTTGAAGGAGAGTTGGATAATCCAAAAGGAACCACCTTGTAGGCAAAAGTGCCCGCAGGGGTGGTGAAAGTGGTCTTGAGTTGATCAGATTCTTTGATGGAGATCTGATTGTAGCCAGAAAAACCATCCATAAAGGGTACATCTCATGTCCGCCACTTCTTCGAACAGTGCGTGAAGGGAAGTGGAAAATGATCACGCTCCGTGGCTGATTGAGTTTCGATAGTCTACAGGGCGGATCTTACCATTGTGCTTAAGGGCAATGGCGATGGGGCTCACCCATTCGAGAATGTTTGACCTCATAGATCAAACTGCGACAAGGAGTTTGTCAATTTCGCCTTGGCGATCGCGGTAATTAGGGTTGAGCACATGCTGTCGTTGCTACAGCTTTGGTCGTGCATCAGATTTGGTAGGAATGGTGAGTTCCCCAAGCTTTTGTTGATTCCCGAAGATCTTTGTAACTCGAGGCGAAAATGTGTTTGAATTTTTGAGCGGCGTGGCGGCCTTATTACGATAAGGGCCGGAAGGTTTTGCGGCAATGCGGGACGAGGTTGATTGTTGCCAACGTCCACAATCTCGACTTGAGATGCGAATATGGGGTATGACTTGGTATCTGGACAATGTGTGCAGGAGGTTGGAGCATAACGGATCGCGTGGCACTGCGTGGTGAAAAAAGAGGTTGCTTTCCGGTGTCATCTAGCGGTGGTTGCTTCATGGCGGCGTGTACATCAACGGGAGTTGCGGGGAGTGGCGAGGATCGAAAAGTGATCAGCGTTGGATTGATTGCAAGGAGCGGATATAGGGGTCAAGTAAAGGCAGCCACAGCACTGGTCACGATCAAAGTCATTTCTCCCCAAGGATCGGCATAGCCGGGGTAGGATGGAGGACTTCCGGTGGAGCTGAACGATAAATATTCCGAGCTTCTTGAGAATCGATTAATGCGAGAGAGAAGGTTCCGCATTGTCAGCGAAATGATCTGCTTTGTTTGCAAGTCCATGGTGGCATTGAGATGACCATCGGTGATGACTAAGCGGTGGTGGCCCGATAATGGATACTCTTTGCACTGGCGGAGAAAAGGTGCGCCTACCAGCATTTCATAGTCACACGGATCTTCGCCCGACTTTCCACACTCCAAATTCCATGGGAAGCGGAGATCACCTATGTTGATGTGAAGAATAGGTGTGGCGCCTTTGAGGTCTCGTGATGTGGCCATTAGCCAATTTGATGTCATATGGGGCACGAAAGAGTTGTGTGATGCCCATTTGTTTGCGGAGTTTATCCGTGATGAGATTGGTGCACTACCTCCATCGATTTGAACATGGTTGACTTGCTGATTTCCCACCGTGGCATGGGCCGTGGGTGTAGGTAGCCGGCCCCAACTAAAAGCGGTTGGGGTGGTAGCTGGTCCTTGAGCGGGGCCGAGTTTTAAAATGGTTGCCAAGCTTAAAGGAATTTTGATCTTGGCGAGCTCCTCTTGGAGTTCGAGAGGTACATGAGAAAAAAGGATCTGCTGGTTCCAGTGCGGGAGTGCGTGGCGGGGAAGCGACAACAACTTTGAGTAAGTCAACCTCGGCTGCAATATTGGGATATGTATCGAGGCGTGGAGGTTGAGATGTGGAAGGTGTATCTTGTCTTTGTTGAGCTCTAGTGGTGGCATGAACATTTGCCAATGTGCGACCTTGGCGGCTGCGGGGAGGTTCAAAATGCTTTGGCGAACTTTGGGCATGACATGTGGCATGAGCTTTTTCAAGTCAGGTGCAAAGTGAACCTTTTTTCGTCCCCATGAGGAATGGTGTCAGCGCAAAGGCGGGGTTGCGTGCCCTCCGAATAATAGTCAAGGGGCGTGATGCCTTAATGCGGCGTGAAACTAAACCAACCCAATTTTGATTTTGAATTTGGAGGATTAAGTGCACGAAAAATTTCCTCTTGGGCTTGTTGATCGGTGAGGTTGATTTCTTTGGAGCTGGTTGATAGCGTGATTCTTTGGCTCTTGGTGGCTTCTTAAGAACTGGTCGCGGGCCTTGTTTGCCATTAGCAAGCGAGTTGGTAAGCCGTGAAGCGGATAGTGGTTACGATTGGTGCCGGGGAAGGTACTGAACTTGTGGAAGTTGAGGACCGCCGTGGTGGTATGACCCCATTCTTAGCGGTGATAACACTTGAGCTTTAGAAGGATCAAAAGGAGGGCGTTGGTTGGATCCCGTGGTTGATCAGGTTCTTGATAGAGTTGCGTGGGTTGCTTTTTGAAGAGGTGGGCTGGCGATAGTCGCGATTGTTGCTGAGGTGTGGTTTGCACTTGATAAACCATTTTGTTGCGGAGCGGTGTGGGATGAGTGCGAGTGCACTCTTAGGTGGCATGATGCACATGTTGCATCGCTTGCAATGAGCCGGGCCATTGGTGGAGTTGCACTCATTGGCCAAATGGCCTTGGTATTTGCAAATATGGCACAGATTTGCTTGGCTTGTGGATTAGCGTGTGGAGGCTGAACGGCCGTTTGTGGAACCATGGCGAGGTGGAATGAGCGGGAGCTCTTGAAGAGCCGCGCCTCGGGAGGAAACATTGTGAGTGATTGACAAAGGTCGATAGCTTGCTCAAAGTTTTTGGGCCAGTGTATTCAGTCATGAGTCGAATAAGCGGGAGGAAGTCCTTGGAGAAACGGACCAAAAATCTGGCTACGTGTAGGGTACTCCTTGAGCTTACTTAGCGAGAATGTGAAGTCGATCCGCCAAAATCCGGGCAGACTCCGTGGGCTCTTGTTGAAGTTCATTGAGTTGCTTGAGATGAAGTTGATCATCATCCGTGGTTCCGTAATGAGACAGAAAAGCAGTGCGCATTTCGGACCAGTCTTGTTTCCAATGGCTTTTGTTGGACATGAGCCATTGATGAGGAGAAACCCGCCTTGTGTGGTGGAAAAAGATGTGGAATTTCAGTTGAGGTTGGCGGCGTGACCATTTAGGGCAGCTAGAGCCTCAAATTCTTCCATGTGGGCCTGAGCACTTTGGTCTAATGGTTTGCCTTTCGTGTTGCCAAAGGTGGGATAAGTCGGTCAGAGTGCGAAAGGTAGATGTGAAAGTCTTTGGGCTGGGCGAGAACGGTATAGTGAGGGTATTGAGGTTGAGATTGATGTGGCATTGTGCACGAAGGGACGATGAAGGGGTGGCTAGCGGTTGAAACTGAAATAGCGGAGCATTGGTTTTGAGATGTAAAGGTTGTAAGCAGGAAGAAGCGATGGAAAGCGTGGGGAAAGGATATTCTGGGTAGGCATAAAGGGAGACCTGTGGATAGCCGTGCCCACCGGGAGATGATGGTTCGCGAAGGAAGGGGCGTATGGCACGAAGAATGATGGATGTAGGCATGTTGGGGGTGTGAAAGAAATACGGTTGAGAAGGTTGAGCCGATAAGGCTCCCGTAGTGATGAGGGGACTGAGGTTGTGAGCAATGTTTGCACGCTTGGGGGCTGGGCGGGAGCGAGGCCCCGACCGCGAGGGTGGGTGGCGAGGGTGAGCCCTAGGACCGAAGATGGCCTCCCTCTATGTCATGAGCGGATCCATACATGGCGAGCGGTTTCCGGCGATGGCGCTCAAAGCGAGATGCCGCGTCTGAGAAAGGAGTTCTTACCGTGTGAAATTTGGACGGACATGGCGGCGAAGAAAGTAGGAGAAAATCAGCCCGGCAAATGTGGCGGCGGTGTTTGGGGTGCAGGTTCGGGAACTCTGGAAGACAGTCCTCTGTGAGGACCCGTGGATCTAACTGAGGAGAGTCCAGGGGGACTATGTCACCTTGGGATTTCCGAAAAGAGAAGAAAAAGAAGAAAACAGAACAAATGAGAGAAAGATGATAAGCTTCCTTGATATCAATGATGAAAATACATGAGCTCTCATAATAGAGAGAAAGCTGAAGGGAGACAAGACTCAAAACTCATCTAAAAACTTATGAGCTAACTCTACTCATATATATAGTACAATGGCCTTGGGCCCAATATAGACACTCTGGGTGATCTCGGTGCCGACTCACGGAAGGAGGCCACGTTTTGCAATGTTGGCGGTGCCTCTTGAAGTGCCTAGAATCCGCCACGCCGACGTGGTGGTGGCGGGCCGTCCTTGTCTGGCTGGGCGCCTCTTGTTGTGAGCCAAAGGCTTTGACTGCATGGTCTGGCTGCTTGGTCTTCTCGGAGCCTTGGATGTCGACCCGTGGTTGACCTGAGGATCCTTGAGCTTGACACAGTGCATGTCGTATGCATGAATAGTCATGCCGGGGAGGCTGGGACTAACATCAGGTGGGCAGCCAACCACCAGCCAAACACCACCAAATTGGGTGGATAGCCAAATTGATCAATCTGACCACACGACACGACCAAGTCGGGTGGGGAGACAACAACGGCGATCCAAGTCCTTGCCAAGTTGGATTGGTAGCCGGCAGAGCCACCAAGTCGGGTAGGCAGCCAACTGACCAAACCAAACACCACCGAGTTGGGTAGGCAGCGAACCACCACCAAGTCGAGTGCGGAGCCAAACACCACCAAGTCAGATGGGAAGCCAACAACGGGGGGCCAAAGACCTGACTAAGTTGTGTGGGGAGCCAACGGCAGCGAGCCAAAGGCACAACCAAGTTGTGTGAGGAGCCAACCACCAAGTCGGGTGGGTAGCCAACCAACTGAACCAAATACCACCGAGTCGGGTGGGCAGCCAACCATCACCAAGTCGAGTGGGGAGCCAAACGCCACCAAGAAGGGTGGGGAGCCAACCATCACTGAGGCAAACAACGACGAGCAACTAACCGAGCCAGGTGGACCGCCAACCAACGGAGCCAACCACACGATACCACCAACTATGGCATGGGAGCCAACTAACCAAACCAAACACCACCAAGTCGGGTGGGCCGCCAACCAACCGAACCAAACACCACCGAGTCGGGTGGGCAGCCAACCACCACCAAGTCGGTGATGGGTGGAGGGCCAACCACCATGGACCAACAACGGCGACACAACTAACCAAGCTACAAACACCACCAAGCGGTGGGCCAACCAGCGGGCCAACTACGACACCACGAACTCCGACATGGGAGCCAACTAACCAAATCAAACACCACCAAGTCGGGTGGGTAGCTAACCAACCGAACCAAATACCACCGAATCGGGTGGGCAACCAACCACCACCAAGTCGAGTGGGGAGCCAAACGCCACCAAGTCGGACAACGGCGAGCAACTAACCTGTTAGGATTTTGTTAGCCAATTATCTCCGAGACTCAAATTCTTCTAGCAAATTCACACTTAACCTTTGACAACTTTAAATTCAACCTTTAACATTTTAAACATGCATTGAATACTATTTCTATTGCAATGCTCAGCACTGTAGCAATAATGTTAAAGGAATATATGATAAAATGAATAAAAAACAATCACTTATAACAAAGGTTTCTTTCGACAGCTCAGGCATCCATCGTGGGATGGATCCGACTCCAAAATGACTGCATAATTTCACTGAGCATCTGATTCTTCTTATAGATTAGTTTAGTGGCACCGATTCATGTTGAATCGGGACCGAATTTGGCTCTAGCTTCTCCATTCCAAGTATATTAGTGCAATTTGTTAATGCATTATTTGACCGAGATAATTTCAATGGTTAACCATAATAGTTAACCATTAGATATAAACGTTAGATTTAAACCTTAGACCATTTAACCTTTGAACCTTAGGTTTAGTTATTTTGAGTTGAATAGGTTATCTCATATGCCTCTACACTCCATATATCCTGGGCAATCAAGTAATCCCTTTGTGCTCACTGCAAACCACTGCTAATGTGAAATTATTCCACTATTATAATATGAACAATAACCTTTCACTCTCCCTTCAGGGTGAAAGCATGTTGTAGTGGAACAAAAACGTGCATTTTAGCACCACATTTTTGGGTGCTAAGTGTGGTGGGAACTACTGAATTTGTGGTGGGAGAGGCAGTTATTTTTTTCAAATATACACATGATTACTTATTCAAAAGTTTGTCGTTTCAGTCTTATTCGGTCTTATTCAACAATGTACACGATCATTTTCCCTCAAAAACTTCGATCCACGCTCCTTTAATCGGCAAGACCATTTCGATTCTGAATTTTCATTTTCCCTCAAAAACTCTGATCATGCTCCTTAATCCGCCAAGACCATTTCGATTTCTGAATTTTCATTTTCCCTCAAAACTCGATCACGCTCCCTTAATCCAGCCAAGACCATTTCTGATTTACGGCAAGAAGATCGATCGCGAAATGGCTCACGATCATACCGGACTTGAATGCCACGGGATACACCTACAAAGGAAATGTATGGGCAAGAAAAGCATTACGCCACACAAGAAGAAATCGAGTCGTTTTGGGGACCGAAAGTATTAGGAAAATCCACTTACAAGTGGGTTGCATTCTAGATCGGGGGATGCCCATGATTCTCTGTTGTTTAGAATATTGTTTTGTTTCATCATGCGGGTTGAAGAAGAATATGAGCAAGGAGAGGTATAATGAATATATGTGCCTTTACAAAAAAATCACAGGCGAGGAAGTGTGCACGGGGAGGCATGGCCTCCCTCCGGACTATGGGCATGCTAAGTATTACCTTCACACAAAAGGAAAAGAAATAAAGCGGGTTGAGTTTCCGGCAGCAGTTAAGAGAAAAAGGGTGCGAAGCCTCTCCGTCCCAACGTAAGAGGAAGCATGCAAACATTTCAAATAGTGAGGAAGAGCAGCAACCCGCCACGAGATGATGCTTCCTCTCTTGAAATGACTAGGCCACAATTCAAGCCTCCTCAAGTCAGTAAGAAGAATCTCGGGGAAAATCAGCGAAAAAAATAGGTACTTTTCAACCCTCTTCTTACGGAACCACCATATGATGCAATTTAATATTGGAACTGTTTTTTTTCGGCAAGGTCTAGCAAGCTTGAACAATCGGGTACACCACTTACTTCTTCATTTGGGTGTGTTGTAAGTTATGTGTAGGAAATTTGTCTTTGCTAGTTTCGAGTTGTGGTGGATAATTTCAGTTCCGATAGTATGTAGCTCCAAATGTGTTTGGAGGACGAGTCATATGGTGCCAATTATATGTTAATAATGTAGTTTGTAGCATATGTAGTGTCACATATAGTACCAAGCGTGGTACCTTATCCGAATAGTGAATTGGCTTCTATATGTTTCTATACTTAGTGTCATATGTGATGTTAGATATGGTGATACTTGTGAATGGTGGATTTATGCGCCATATGTGGTGCCAAGCTGGCGCGCTAAATATTGCACCACGCTATCTCGCCACATATGGGGTGGTGGATGCAGCTTGGGATGTGGTGCCTTCTTTGCATTGTGGTGCCATATGTGGTGTCTAATGTGGCACCACTATGGATCACATTTTGCACCACATGTGGTGTCTTTGGCGCCATTTGTGGTGTGGCAATGGATTGCCATATGTGGTGCCTTGGGTGCATTGTGGTGCCATGGGTGGTGTGTCATGTGGCACCGGTTTGGTGCCACATGCCCACCACATGTGGTGAATATGACGCCACCCACGGTGCCACATGCCACACCACATGTGGTGAATATGGCGCCATTTGTGGTGCAAAGTTTGTCATGATGGAATTTGTGGTGTGTAAAGTGGTGCTGTTGTGTCATGTGGTACTAACCTTGGATTACTTTCGGTTGAATTCAACGGGGACACCGGGAGAATGGATCAACTCTACAAGATCAGAAGTGATTGGTGTAAGGGCAAGGTTGCAAACTTGTGATCAAAAGCCCGGGTGCTACAAATGAAGGTTCAACAACTTGAGTTCGTAACGAGAAGATGAATAAAGATTTAAAAAAATGGGAAGGAATGATTAAGGATAAACCAAGTCGATGCGGGGCGGTATTAGGGGCTATATGCCAAGATACGAGGCCGAAATGGAAGGAACTATTACCCGAACTTGAGCGAGACAAAAATCGAGGAGCTTAATCTGCTTTGTCGGCCCGTGGAAACCTACCAACAAACATTGAAAGTGCCGGAACCAAGGTTAGAGAGTTTTCGTCTTGCAAGGACCGTCTTCCTTTATTTGTCTTGGATCCACTACTTCCGGACCTTGATAAGGTGAAGATTATGGTAGTGGCTGTCCATTACGTGGCAAGATCCTCCAATTGGATGGGGAAACCACTACCAACTTTGATTTGTCGAATGCAGTCCACCAATACCATCTTCCATGTCCGCTTTTCGGCCTCTTGAGGTACTTCATAACAAAATTCACGAAGTGCTTAGTATAATTGTATTCTCATTGACAAATTTATGTTCACTTTGCAGGATTTGTAATCACTGTTGCATTGAGAATTGCTGTCATGAATTTTCTACAGCATGGGTACAAGCCTTAGGTGTGAGTAGGGAGGATCAAAAGCAACTTCAAGCTACTAAGGCACTTACAGGTGAGCACTTATAGGTAGCTTAGTTTACATGCTAAGGGCCTGATGTAAGGGACAGATGCCAATTAGGATTAGTGGACTTCTAATCTTTCACACCGGCTTAGTCTCTTTCGTTTGTCTGTTTGATGTGTCTAATTTGCCCCTAGGATGAGATCGCCACTCATTTTAGGTGGCGAATTAGATACATCAAGCAGAAACTTCGAAAAGAGAGTAAGCCCTCGCTTAGTCTCCTTTTTACGTTTGATGTATCTAATTTGCCCCTAGGATGACATCGCTCACTTTCGGGTGGCCTAATTAGATACATCAGCAGAAACTTCGAAAGGGAGTAAGCCGACATAAAACAAGATCCCTGGCTGGCTTAGTCTCTTTTGCTTGTCTGTTTGTTGTATCTAAAGTGCCCCCCGGGATGAGATCGCCGCTCATTTTAGGGGGGCACTTTAGATATATATAAAGGAACATCGTCAAAAGAGAGTAAAAAGCCCGGAGCTTAGTTAAAAAACCAAAGCATAGTTACAATCAATTGTGATTCAATTCCGGGGTTTGCAGAGCATGGTGCGATTACTAATTGAGTGTAATTTGTTCATCTTGGTGGCAATGACTTTGTGAGTCCATATAGCACACCAAAAGGGAATTATTTTCTACCCTCAAAGGTAACCAAGTCTTGTTTGATGCAATTGGGATATGTAGCTTACTTCTTCATCCCTACTTTGTAGATATAGAGGTACAATGTGGTCAGCTAGGGGACAAGACACTCACACCCCTTCAAAAGCATTAGACACTGGATAGAAACTCGGGCAAATCGGAAGATGCATCGGGTTTGAGAAATCGGACAAATCGGTGGAGATGTCAACAAATCAATAGGTGCATCAAGTCAAGCTCCGATGGGTGCTCCAACTTCGACAACAACCGCCGGATCGGCCAGATGCATTAAGTCATGCTCCACACCAATCTGTCAAATCGCCAGGTGCATCGGGTTATGATCCGAACAAATCGTTTGGTGAATGTAAGTCACAAGGTAACTTCCAACCTTTTTGTGCACGTCTTCTTCTTAATTTGACCCATATAGTTACCGAATCTGTTAAATTTTTGCATTTGGAAGTGTCTCGGAGAAAAAGCAAGAGCGTAATTCAAGCAAAAGACACCTCCAAGACATTCTCGGGCGTAAGTTTCCAGCCCCTCGCACGAAGAGATGCCGGCAGAAGTTTCACCCCTGCACCAAGAAATCTTTGGGCGAAGTTTCCAGCCCCGCACCAACTCTCGCCCATGCGAAGACTACAAGGTTAAGCCCAATCCTGCTTGTTTTTTACTACAATGGAGTTCTGGGTAGAAGCTATGACAAGAGTGAGTTACTACCCACTGCCAAAGAAGATGGTGTTACGTTGATCACACTTAACAGAACCAAGTGGGTAGTAACTAGACCAGGCTGGGCCGAGTTCATAGATTGGTGCAGTCAGAATTTTCATATAGCACTTTGGTCCAGCCTACAGGCTCAAAACTTGAGAATCATAGTTAAGGGACCATTGATGAAACACAAGGACAAATTCAAGTTCATATGGAGTCAGGATCAGTGTACCAACACAAATTTATTTAACAATAAAAAGCCAATTTTTTTGAAGCACCTGAAAAAGGTCTACGACGAATTTCCAGGTTTCACAAAAGAGAACGTGCTTCTCATTGATGACAGCAGATACAAAAAGGGTACCTCAACGCGCCAAACACCATGATCCGGCCCAAACAATTTGGAGCCCGACGGAGTAGATGGCAATTTCCTCATGAATGATCTAAAGGTTTGGCTTGGGGTTCAAGGCGTGGAATGTGCAAAGTTATGTCGAAAAGCAACAAAATCTTTGAATATGTTTGACACGAGAGTCAAATTTGTATTAATATGATGAAAAAACATAGAACTAAAGCCTAGAAATAGTATTATTGTGTATATGATGTAACCTCTCTTGACTTTTTAATATAAACAAAGTTTTACTTCAATTGTTCATTTCTTGGCTATTTCAATGTTCCTCAAGGTTTTCAATGATCTTCCATTTGTTGAATGTAAACTTACACCACCAAAGACGTAGGACTCGCAGTGTTAAGAGCGCGACATCCCACCAGTAACACTTGCCACTTGAAGTGTTTAAAGGACAGCAGGAGCCCTGTTGTGCTTGATCAAGAGGCAATCGTAATATTGGAGAAAAAGTAGGATTGGTTCGGTGGAGTGATAGTCCATTTCTTCATGAGGTTAGTAATTTAATATAAAACAACTCGCATTTGAAGTCTTCATTTGTTTCTTAAATCATCTTGTTTGACCTTTGACTTTGTGTGTATGCACCAATCAACGATCAAGCATGACATGGAACGTAGGTTCCATTTCATGGATCCGCTCATTTACACATTACCGTCGAGCGAGCTTGCTTCAAAGGACAAACTGTTGAACCCTCAACTTGCAATTTCGAATGTACCATTCTCACAAAGATGTTATCAGCAAAGACTGGACAAATGTATGTCATTGTAGGTCTTGGAGGTCACCCGGTTAAATATCAGCCAGTGTGTACCATTTTATCAGCCTAGAAATGTACAAGGGCTCGAGCCTGTCATGAGTTTTGTTGAGGATGCAAACACAAAATTCCCAAAGCACCATAAAGTCTGCGCCTTACACAAGAAAATTACAAGTTCCCCACCTCGACCGATTGCCGGTCGTGGTGGTCCCGCTATATGTGTCTTTGTAAAGAAAGTTGTGGCTGCGTGTCGCGAAACTTTTGACATACTATCCCGTGTGCAAGGTGAGTTCAGAATTTGAAGGTATTACTCATCCAATGTGAGGCCTGATATGTTTGTTGCGTGGTGTACCAATTTCTAGTGGCTAGCCGTTGGACACGCCAAAGAACGATGATTGATGTTGTGAAGCACAGTTGCTCTAGTAATGAAGCTGAGGTTGACAGATCAATAGATCTTTACTTGTAATCACATGTTTGTATTATTGTAACCAAAGAGGTTATTCTTGTAACCTATTCTTTCATTGACACTCTAATGTACATTGTTGTATACTATTGTATACAATAGACTTTTCTGGCTGACCAGAGCAACACTCTGGTGGAGTTCAAATCTCCAGAAGAAATTGATGTATTCAAAGATTCATGACAATGTGGTGATACATGTCGTGATAGATGTGGTGATGCAAATGGTGCATGTGGTGAATCATGTGGTGCATTTGGTGAACCATGTGGTGAATCATGTGGTGAATCATAGGTGGCAGGCATGTTGGAGCCTAGGTGGCATGTTTGAGCCACCTTGGCATGTTTGAGCCTAGGTGGCATATTTGAGCCACCTTGGCATGCTTGAGCCTTTACATGACCTTTGTTACATGTTTGACTTTCATTGACCAACATGTTTGGTGATGCAAATGGTGCATGTGGTGAATCATGTGGTGCATTTGGTGAATCATGTGGTGAATCATAGGTGGCATGTTGGAGCTTACGTGGCATGTTGGAGCCTAGGTGGCATGTTTGAGCCACCTTGGCATGTTGGAGCCTAGGTGGCATATTTGAGCCACCTTGGCATGCTTGAGCCTTTACATGACCTTTGTTACATGTTTGACGTTCATTGACCAACATGTTTGGTGATGCAAATGGTGCATGTGGTGGATCATGTGGTGAATCATGTGGTGAATCATAGGTGGCATGTTGGAGCTTACGTGGCATGTTGGAGCCTAGGTGGCATGTTTGAGCCACCTTGGCATGTTGGAGCCTAGGTGGCATATTTGAGCCACCTTGGCATGCTTGAGCCTTTACATGTTTCATTGACCAACATGTTTGGTGAAGCGTAAGTCAACAATTGAAGTCAACAATCAATTTACACTAGCTAATTATAACTAAAATTACTAAACAAGTGCCAAGCCAACATAATATGATTGGTGTCCAAAAAAGAATGGCCATTTCAGGATAGATATATTTTTTTTTTTTTAGAAAATAAAATTATGGTCATTACGAGGTAATTATTCGTATCCTACCAAATCATTACGATTAAGATACTAATGGTACGAAATCCTAAAATCGTAGCCTACGAAATTAATTTCACGCCAGCCTTTTTATAGGCTATGGTCGTGAGGGAGAAGCATCGGCCCAATCCTCCCAAACGTAATTCCGAAGGGCCTCCGCTCCCCCTCCCCCGGCTTCCCCGCCTCGCCCTTCCAAGCCGGCCCTTATTCTTTTTTCTTACCTTTGCCGAGCTCTTCATGAAGTTATGGCATAGGTTCTTGATAATTCCTTTGCATGAGCCCAAAGAAGACCCCTTCGATACAAAGCCTGATTCCAAAGAAATTCAATATTATTCTCTTGTTGAAAGCCCCGAAAGCAAAGAACGAATACGCCAGCTCGATTCCAAAGAAATCTCGAATACTCTCTTTTCGAAGCTTCAGAAGAGGTGGATTCTTCAGAATTCAATTCCTCCTCGACGTGGATTCTTCCGAGGAGCAGTGAAGATGATTCAAGATGAGGTCCGAGCAAAACTGAGACAACCAATTGAAGAAGAAGACCGGACCCGTAAGAAGAAGAATTTTTTTGAATTTCAAAATTGGCTAGAGAGTAAGTCGCGATGCAATATCATTTTTGTTTTCTTTCCCATAGAGCTTTTAACTTTCTCGAACTTTTCTTACGATGAAGCTTGAAGTCCCGTGACTCATGAAGACATGTTTTGTTTTTTTTTTTTTTTTTGATCAAGTTCTTTAGAAACGGGCCTTTTGTGCCTTTGTAATTTTTAAAGCGGATGCTATAGGTCGTAGTGCCTTTCTTTGTAATGGCCTTAGTGCCTTTCTTTGTAATGACCCTTTCAGGAAACAGCCTTAGTGCCTTTGAAATGTAATGGGTCAGGTCGACCCTTACAACTTCACAAATGTGCCTTAGTGCCTATTGTAATATATGATGGCCTTGTGCCTTTTGAAAATTTCTGGTTTTGTTTTCTGCTTTAATCAATTGGTTTTGTAATACCTTTTTTATTATGCCTTGATTTTTAATCCGTGCCTTGTGCCTTTTGTTTAATCCGTGCCTTAGTGCCTTTAATTGTAACGGCCTTAGGCCGATCAGAATCCGTGCCTTGTGCCTTCAGAATCCGTGCCTTAGTGCCTTCTTTTTAATGTGGATGATGGCCTTGTGCCTTTCTGTAAATTTGTGGTTTTGTTATACCTTGTGCCTTGTGTAAATTTGTGCCTTGTGTCTTTTTCTAATTCTGTTGTACTTACATGTTTTACCTTGGTTTTGTTATACCTTGTACTTAGATGTTTTACCTTGTAAATTGGCCTCAGTGCCCTGTCTGTATACCAGCAATTTAAAATACTATGAAACACCAATAATTGAAATTGATTGAAATTTGAAATTTGATGGAAATTGGCTCGGGTTCAAAAGAAATAGAGTTCAAAAGAAACTGAAAAGAAAAACACAGAATTCCCTGAAGCAAAAGTTAGTGGCCTTGCAAGAATCTTTGCACAAAGCAGAGCTTAATGAATTTTGGCCCCATGTCAATTCAGGGACCTAATTTGGGATCCATATATTGCTGTCACCAAAATCACCAAGATACTATCGAGAATTGAGAGCCATTCCATTTTCTCGACCGGTCAAAAATGGTCAATGCCCCTGGCTGATTATGGTGAAATCTGTGGTGAAAGCCGTGGTGAAAAATGTGGTGAAAAATGTGGTGATACAAACGTTGTTTTTATATTTCAAAGGGAGAAAAATACATATGGAAATCTACCATACCCAATAGAATAGTTCATACATCTTATGCAATGAAGTATGCAGAAAAATCAGGGAAAACTATAACCCTGAGCTGTTTTGAAGAGGTTAATGATGACATACAGTTACTGGGCCTCAATTAGATCCTGCATTGTGAGATCTGTAACTCTTCTTCTTCCAAGTATGTTCAAGATTTCATCAAGTGTTTCTGCTGAATAGTTGGTGTAATCCAGCAACACTAAAACATGAGCTTCTCGTTTCTGCTCCCACTTATGATACAGATTCATAAAGTATTGTCTCAGGTTGTTGTGTCTCCATGCATCTGGCCTGTTGAGCACTTTTTTAATGGCTGAAGCATGGATCATTTCCTGCTTTAGTTGGATGAACATATCCTCTTCCTCAAGCATGGAGAGAGCTGAGAACTCATCCTCAGAATCATACACCACCCCCAGAACCATGTCGGCTGCACCAGCTCTGTTAAGTCTCCTGACTGCATCTGTGTAAAACAACATCATTAGTAATAAGAAAGGCAACCGCCTATCACTGCCTTGGCTTCTAATTCTTTAAGCCCATCAGGAATTAACCTATGTTTTAAGCCTAGAATACCTCGGAATTCATGGGTCCTCCGCTCCTCTAATATCCCCTCTGTTCTCGGTTTATTTGCTCCAAAGATAGGTCCTACCGAGCGCGACCGCATTTGAACCGGGCGAAATTGTTTGTGCCCGTGTTCTCCTTCGCTTTCTTCCGCCATAGCTGGATCGGGATAAGCCAATGTCTCCGCATGCAAAACTAGATTTAGGGTTTCCTCCAATCTTCCCCCGCGACCGCCTTTTGAATGATTGACCTTGCATTTGATGTGACAGATTTCCAATGGTGGGTTTCATCATGTGTTTCTCCGTCCCCATTCCGCTCATCCTTAATGTAATTTTTCTCAGGTGTCACTTTCACCTGCCAATTAAACAAAAAAGATTGAAGAGTGAAGATTTATATTAAACATATAAAATGATTACATAAGGTTACATTTCAGATTACAAGCGAGGATTTGTATTAAACATTTCAGATTACATGAGAAACAAAACTTTTTATATACACTTGCTTTCATTCCCCGTGGGTCTATCAAAAGAGATCTAGGTCCAGCTCCTCCTCGTCATCTTCTATGATCACCGGATCGGTGGCCACCGGTCAGCCTTCCCAAAACCCTATTTGCTCCCATTGCGAGGGAAAGCAAAACCATAATGGTGGAGTGTTATCAAACTAAATAGCGGCTTCTCCATGTCCATCCCCGCAAGGCCTTGTGATGATAGTACATATCCCTAAGTGAAGGAATTGGTCCTCTGTAAACAACCTATCATAACAAAAGAGGAACCTGTCTAAGCGTAAAGGCTTGGTAGCCATTAAGCGTAAAAGGTCTCAACCTTTGCGCATCCCGGTCAATAGTATGAGGAGGGGCCAAAGATGGTGTGTAAAAATTTCAGTGGGAGGCAGTAAGTTGAGAGGTTTGGGAGTCGTGGTGTACAATTCAACCTCCCCGGTGAGAGTTTTCAAGATTTGCGGGTCATATTCTCATCCGTGAATAGAGTAATTTCATTTGTTCGAGCATGTCCATCCATTCTCGCATGGCTGAAAATCGGGACAAGATGCCTAGGTATTATGGGCTCTTCTTCTCGGGGTCACATTGTCCCATTCCAAGGCTTCCATCGTTTTGCAAAAGATCCAAGAGGTGAAGTTGGCCATGTTCTGGCGGAAGTAGTCTTTGTAAGCTATAAACCGTAAACCGCTTCCCACCCAATCAGTAAACCGTAAACCGTGAACCGCAAAACCGCTCCGCCCGAATCTGCCTGTAATAAAATCAGAACTCTGGTCGGGAGCAAGAAGAATGGCATCTCGGCCTTTTGGGTTGCCCGAGGTCATTAATTTTCGCCATCCCATAATGATTTTCGAAAAGCACGGCCGTCACCAAAGGATGATGAGAGGAATTGATGGGACCGAGAGAATTTAAGGAAAAGGAAAGCATTTCAAAGAGAAAAGTCGTTCGAAGGATCTATCTGTCTCCGAGAGAAGAGACGTAAAGTGAAACACGTGGTGAAACATGTAGTGAACACATGTGTCACCACATGTGGTGAAACACATGTGGTGAAACACATGTGGTGAAACCTCGTGGTGAAACATGTGGTGAACCCGGGGCATGTTACATCGGGGACATCAAAATACAATTGAGCATGGAATTGAGTTTGTTATATTATTCCCAAACAAGGCAAGACACAACAACATATTCAAAATTTTCTCAATCATTTCCCTAACCCGTAAGAATGTGTTCAGCTATTCTTCATCGGACATGCTATCTTCATCGGATAAAACCCGGGCAAGTTTTCTAGAATCTTTTCCTCATCCGGCGGGTCTAGCCCTCGTAAACAGTTCGAAAGCACCTTTCTTGATCTGGCTTTGATGGGAACTCGAATAGCACAAATTTGAGTAGAGAATACAAGTGACTTTGGCTCGTTTGTCAACAACTCATACATCACCTTTGACCGAGGCTTCTTTTCTATAGTAAATGCCCTCCACAGCGGTTTCACCTCTCATAAACAAGTTTCCGTTCGCTTGAAGTCATTTTCAACTTCAAATTTTGGCTTGGTGCATAGCAACATCCAAAATACGTAATCCTCCTCATTCCCTTTAGGTGCAAAGAAGCGCAAAGTCGTCTCCTTCTCTAAGTGCTTCCGCAAGTAGTACATTTGCCAAGGTTGAGTATAGTGGCCGGTAGACTTGCGGGTCTCTTCCACATCCGCATGAACATTGGAGGATGGTTCAACGACTACAAGGTCCCATTCATCTACATACAATTTGTTCTCACACATGTCCCATTTTCCATCCAAACAATTGCTGCAAAAACATGATAGCTTTCTGGTATGTAGCTGTGTTGGATTTCCTGTGCTGAATCCATGGACTGAATGAATTTGCCTGGTTTCTAGAATTGTCTCGCACCCCAAGCCTTTTTCCCTGTTGATATCCTCGTGTTTTTTCCCAGAAGTATCTCCGAACTTTTCTTCCATTTTCAGTCCACTCAGATGTACCACATTGAAATTGTTTCTCTGCAATTTTCACCACATCATGGGCATTATCTAGTTTAATGTCAGGATGTTTAAGCTGTAGACCTCGTATCCATCTTTTCAATTCTGCTGCCTTCCCATCATGTTCACCTTTTCCATGGTTTGATCCAAAGAAGTTCCACATCATGTTGACCTCTGTATCACAACTGTACCTTCCAACAAAATAAAATGATCTGGCTGCTTTGAATTGTGATGCAAAGACCATCTGAAAAAATACATAGTGTCTTTGTTTGGGGACATTGCCTTTCGCTTTAAGTACTCAAAATGTTTCATAAAACAATGTTGAAAAAAGTGTGTCATGTTCCCTATCATCAGGACACATAGTAGTGTGTTTCCTTCTCAATGGTGTTACGTCTCGGATCAACCCGATAGGTTATTTGAACAAATATAGTTATCGGGTTGTTGACCCGGCGCATGGGTGAACTTCATTACGCTCCTTAAAAGTATAATTCTCTGTCGAAGTCAATACGGATAGGTAAGCATCTCGTGCAAGTTATCAAGGAGTTCTTTTGTCGCGGCCGCGCCGCCACTTATATCTGAAGTTGTGTAAAGGAAATTTTGGAAGCTTCTCCAACATTTTGTTCACCAGTGGAAGACTTGCAGTTTCATTGTGTTGGTGAACTAGCTTAGACTTCTTGCTGCCATCTCACGAATCTGCTTTTTCATAGTCTAGGTATTCCCACTTCACCATGCCACTATCACTAGATTGTTCATGTGGGCGGATAGGGAACTTCTTAATCCCACACTCTTTTACACTCACCCGAATGCATTCCCTCTTATGGTAGGTTGGAAGCTAGTAGTTTTCTCACATAAAATTCCACGCCACGGACTTCTTGTGCTACTTATTTTGTATTTGGGCCCTGCATTCACCATATATGTCTGACACCAAAGTTGACAAGTGCACTGCAGCTTTTGGGTGCTTAGTTCTCATACTATTGAAGCCATCTATTAGCATCCAGATTCTAACATGGTATATACAGCAGCAACTATTGAAGTCCTTTAATTTTATAACAAACCATGGTTTCAGCTTTTCAAACATCCTCTGTTTGATCATAACACTAGGATGTTCCGTCTTGAATTTCCTGAACAATTGCAACTGCAAGGAAGATAACAAGGTGATCAAAGATATTTATTGACACTACATTTTCCACCACACTAGGCACCACATAGCATATATTACGGACATTCATCTTACAAGCGTTATTCACCACACTAGGCACCACAAAGCATATATTACATAATTTACTGTACACCATATTTTTCACCACACTAGGCACCACATAGCATATATTACATCATTTATTTTACACCATATTTTCACCACACTAGGCACCACATAGAATATACTACAAAGATTTATTTTACACCATGTTATTCACCACACTAGGCACCACATAGCATATATTACAGCATTTATTTTACACCATGTTATTCACCACACTAGGCACCACAAACCGTATATTTAGAGCATTTATTTTACACCATATTATTCACCACACTAGGCACCACAAAGCATATATTTACAGCATTTATTTTACACCACGTGCCTCACCACACTAGGCAGCACATATCATATATCACAGCATTAATAGGCACCACACACCACAAGCAATCACTAACCACACCAACCACATATCACAAGCAATCACTAACCACATACCACATACCACATTAACAATAAAAAATGTGGTGAAGATAAAGAAATGAAATAACCTGTGATTCTTCCAGATAGTGAGTGGCATGATCCTCTCTTACATTTCGTTTCAATCTTCTGAACTTAACATCCTTTGCATTTGGAGAGACCCTACTGTTTTCGGTCCAAAATTGCTGCACAAGTTCTATGACAGAATTGGGAATTGCATCTGCTCTTCTAACTCTTTTGTACAAAACCCATTTCCCCCCTTTGCAATCTATCTCTTCCCTCTTCAATTTTGCTTTGGTAAGATTCCTAGGATGAACACCCAGCAGTTTACCAAAACCCCGAGCACTGACAGGATTAGCACTTTCGGTAATGCTTCCTCTTACGGCCATAGCAAGGCAACTACTCTTGGGCGCTAAACCGTCATTCTTTGTTAGACTTCTTCACAAGTTGAATGGAAGCCCTGAGGTTGCTGACCACAATGCTCTTGGCTTGCAAATCTTTCAGCTCTTCATCAAGTACGGTCATCTTCTAGGAAATCTCGTAAAACCTCTTTCTTATCACTGTCAGCCAAGCCTTTAGTGGTGCTATGAAATGAAGATAATAATTTCAACACCATCCGACGCCTAGTAGAGGCCGTTCGTGGATCCTCCTTCTCTTTGATGCAATTTTTGCTAATTCTTCTTTAGCTTCCCTTTTTCTTTTCCTTTGGCGTCTTTTATGATCCCGTTCTTGTTCTGGAGTTCTCTTTCTCACACCTGTGCTCCGGTTTGAGATTTTAGGCAGATTTGCTTCCAAATTAAATGATTCAAAGTATGAACCGGATTGATCCACAACCAGATTAAGCGCCATAGCCGTGTGCTTCACGAAAGGCGCGGGTGGGTTTAGGAATCGGTTAGGTGGAAATTGGAATGGGACGGGTGGCGTAGGACATTGGAATGGGACGGGTGGCGTGAGAGTCGGGTCGTTGCAGTTCAAGAAATGATTGAATCCGGGCAGTTATGCAGTAGGCGCCAAACAAAAATTTAAAATCGCACCACAAATTTCATATCTCCCACCACATTTTTAGGGGGGACAGGGGGGACACCCAGGGTGTTCCACTACAACATGCTTTCACCCTTCATATTATAATCCCTGCAATTGATCATATCTCTTAAATGACAGTATTTTATCTCTGTCAAAGGCTTGGTAAGAATATCAGCCAGCTGTTGGCTTGTGTGATGTATTGAACCTGTATAATATACCTGTTTACCAAGTCCTTGATAAAATGCATTTCCAACTCTATATGCTTAGTTCTTTCATGCAATATGGGATTTTTCGTCATGGCTATACAACTTGTACTATCTGAGTTCAAAATTAGAGGATCCTTTTAACTCATTTCCAGTTCATTTAAAAGTCTCCTGCTCCAAGTAATCTCCTTAGCTGCAAGTGTGGTAGCTGAGTATTCAGCTTCAGCTAAAGATAATGCTATTGCATGTTGTTTCTTCATGAGATTGGACCACCTCCCAACATCAAAATAAACGCAGAAGTAGATTTTCTTTCATCAGGGTCACCACCCCAGTCTGAGTCACAAAAACCTTGCAATTCTAGATTTTCTGAATCAAACCTAATACCATAATCAATGGTCCCCCTAAGATATCTAATCACTCTTTTTGCAGCTTGCCAATGCATTGTTCCATAATTGTGACAGTATCTACTCAAAATATTCACTGCATATGAGATATCTGGTCTAGTGCAATTTCCCAAATATAACAAACAACCAATTAGTTCACGATAAGGCAACTTATCAGCCTCTAACTTCTCCTTTTCAGTTTTTGGACAATCATTAGAGGAAAAATGAGATCACATTTTGTCCCATTAAGGGATGCTTAAAATGCCATGTCAGCTTTTTAAACTGTCCAATAAGAGAAGAGCTCCAGTATATCTCATTCCAGTATTATGTGGTAGCCTGTAATTAATGCGGCTGCAACTAACTTCTGTGGTATCGTTTTTTCATTATAACTTTTGATCCAGAACTCCGATTCCAAAACTTTTTGTAGCAATGGGTTCGTCTTCACAAGATCTATCTAGTAATAACCCATTCATACATCTTTTACGATATAAATATATAAGAAATAAGCAAAAAATCATATTTTTTTAAGGTTAACGCATATGACCATATTGAAATACATCATAACCATATATCATTGGAAAGATCTTTTCATTCCGCATCTAATGCAACAAACGCCGCAGCATTTTGACAAGTGGATCAAAAGTTATGGGGGGAAAACAACAGCAATGAAGTTGTTGGTGTTGCATTAATTGCAGTTAATAGAGGGTAGCCATTCCATTGGAGGATTCTTATGGGGATAAAATGAGATCTCAAATTTCCTCTAATGCTTCATTAGAAAACTTGTTTCCTGGTACCATAGGTGTCTTAACAGTTTGCATTCTTCCATTTTGAATCTTTTTAGTACTCCAGCTATGTTTGATCCTTGAGAGAGTGTGATAATTTTTCTCTCTATCTCTATAAACTTCTATACCTAAAAATTTCTTGAGTTCTCCCAAGTCTGTCATTTTGAATCTGCTCTTCAAGATATCTTTGTACTTCTGCAGAATGGTTAGATTACTACTGACCATTATATTGTCATCAACATATAATGCAATATAGCAGAAATCTGAACCTTCTTTAAACATTTATAAGTTACCATCATCTTTGAGTTTGATAAACCCTTGTTCTTTTAAATAACTGTCCATGCATATATACCATTGTCTGGGTGATTATTTCAACCCATATACAGCTAACTTCCACACTTTGTCTCTCCCTTGCTCAAAACCAGGGGGTTGTTTCATGTAAATATCTTCTTCTAATTTGGCATTGAGGAAAGCTGTGGTAACATCTATATGGTGTATTTCTAGATCCCTAGCATTGGCCATTGCTAATAACATTCTTATGCTTGCCATTTTTACAATAGGAGAAAAGGTGTCCTCATAATCAATTCCCTTTTTCTGAGTAAAACCTTGTGCAACCAATCTGGCTTTATATTTTAAAGAATGTTCTTTTGTTCCTTGTCTGATCTTGTAAATCCATTTGCATCCTACTGCTTTTCTCCCTTTAGGCAAATCAACTAATTCAAATGTCTCAGTGCCTTTAAATGCATTCAATTCTTCTTCCATAACTATTTTCCATTTTTTTAAATCTGTACCTCTTATTGCCTCATCAAAGGTCTTAGGTACTTCAAAGTCTATCATGGCCAATATCTCAGTCAAATTTATTTCAACAGAATTATGTTTTAATCTCCTACCTTTTCCAGATGAATCCCTACGATATAATTCAGTATTTACCTTTGCTTCATCTTGTAGAGTTTGAGTGCGTCTTCTTCTTCTTCTTCTATGATGTGTATCTGCATTTGTATCCTTTAGGACTTCTTCTTCGGTATCTTGACTAGAAGCATCCTTATCTGTTTATGCATTAATTTATTCATGCTCCTGCAAAATAACAGAGTTAGTGTCACTGTAATCATCATCAATGATATCTACATTTTCTCTTTGTAGTAACTTTGGCAGCTTTCCTTCTTCTTGTCTTACTGCAGTAACAACTGTTTTGTGGTCTTTGTAAACTTGATACTCGTCAAATGTTACATCCCTGCTTATCATTAATTTCCTCTTTGTTGGATCAAACATTCTATATGCCTTGGATTGCTCATCATATCCTACTAGATATTCAATTTTAGCCCTGTCATCGAGCTTTTTCCTTTGCTCCTTTAAAACGTGAACAAACCCCAGACGTCCATATACTTTTAGCTTATCAAAGTTAGGTGTTGTTTCAGACCAAAGCATCTCTGGTAGAGCACCATTAATACTTGAAGATGGCAACATATTCTGAATTTCTACAGCAGTTTGGCTGCCTCTTCCCATAGATAGTTTGGCAAACCTGTGTGTTTGAGCATGGCCCTGACAGCATTTAAAATTGTTCTATTCTTCCTTTCTACCACACCATTTGGTTGTGGTGAGAACCTACATGTTAATTGCCTTTTAATTCCCTTGATCTTGCAATATTTTTTGAATTCAGAAGAAATGAACTCCCACCCCTGTCAGACCTCAAGCACTTAATCCTTTTTCCAGTCTCAAGTTCCATTTCTGATAAAACGATTTTAAATGCTTCAAAGGCCTCATCTTTTGTTCTCAAGCATGCAATCTTGGTTCTTCCACTAAAATCATCAATAAAAGTGATGAAATACCCCTCTAATACTTCTCACATTAAGTGGTCCACATAAGTCTGTATGTACAATATCCAATATTCCTTTTGCCCTCTTTTGTGATTTTTTGAAAGGGAGTCTTGTATGTTTTCCCACCATGCATCCATAACAGGCCCTGATATCTTCTTTACATTCACTTGGTTCAATTAATCCCTGCTTCATCATAAGTTCAATATTTTTATTGCTGGTATGGCATAACCTTTGATGCCATGTGTTGATGTCAGATGCCATGATAGCATTTACTGTTGGTAGACAATTATTATCTAAACCAAAAAGATTCCCAACTCTCTTTCCAAAAAACTTGATTTCATTGTCAAATAAAATAGTACATTGCAACCTGTGAAAGTTGACGGTATATCCCATATCTACTAACTGACTGATGGAAATTAAATTCCTAACTAAGCTTGGTACACACAACTTTAATTCTACTGCTTTCCCTTCCAAGTCAAATATCTCCAAGATGCCAGAACATTGCACTTTTTGAAGTTTCCCATTTCCGAGTTTGACATATCCTTTTCTTCCTTCATCTTTATTTTTTAGTAGCTTTGCTGAGCCTGTCACTGTTTTCTCTGCTCCACTATCTAGAATTAGCAGATCATTTGAGGTGTTAGTTTCTTTGCTAGAAATTGCAAGAGTATCAGAAATGTTTACCTCAGCATCCTCATCTTCTTCACTTGTTTATTCTTCTACTTCTTGGGTCAAATTTACTGTAGAACTTTGTCTTTTAATTTCTCTTCCTTGACCTCTGTATGATCCTCTCCCTCTGTTGCCTTTTCCCTTTCCACTTTTGCTGCTAGCACACCTACTAGCAAAATTCCCCTCCCTCCACAATTGAAGCATTCTACTTCTTTTAATTTAGGGCAGTCGGACTTCAAGTGCCCATGTGCTTTGTTTGATAACATGGACCAATTTGCCCCCTTTCTTTTGGTTCACTAGAGCTATTTCCTCTATATTTTTCCTTGCATGTGTACAAAACTTCTACATTATCATCATCATTATCAGAGAGTACCTCATGCTGCTCAAATTCAATCCTAATTATTTCTTCTGCTGCCTCCCTAGTCTTGGCCACATTCCTAATCAATGTAGCCAGTTGTTTGTTTTCTCCTACAGCTCTGGTCACATGCAATAACTTCTGTTGTTCAGTCAAGAAGACTCCGGCACCTTCTAGATCTGCCACTATGTTGTCAAACTTTGAAAAAAACTTTGTGAGATCGTCTTCTTCCTTAAGTCTTTTCCTAAGTTCTTTATCAAGAATATCAATTTGAGAAGACGATTTTTCCTCAAAATTCTTTAATAAATACTTACATATTTCACCTGAGGATTTTCCCCTTACTTTAAGTAATATTGAAGCTCCTACCTTACTAGTTAGTATAGCATAGGCTTCCTTGATCTTGGCCAGTTCCTTGCCTTTTGAACTTTCCCTTTCAATTGCACCACTGTCAGAAGAGCTACTCTCCCTTCTTCCTGCAACCATACTTGATGAGTCATTAGAGTCATGCAGTAATTCCCATAAAGTTTCATTTTCCAACACATTCTTCATTTGCTCCTTCCAGATCTGAAATCCAGGGCCACCTTCATACACTTTTATACCACTCAAAAGTGATGCTCCAAAATGACTAGACAGTGCTCTGATACCACTGTTAGGATTTTGTTAGCCAATTATGTCCAAGACTCAAATTCTTCTAGCAAATTCACACTTAACCTTTGACAACTTTAATTTCAACCTTTAACATTTTAAACAGCATTGTGCTTTTTTTTTTTTTTGCACATATAGTTTTCGCGTCATGTGATCCAACCCTAACCCTAACCCTAACCCTAACCCTAAAATGTACGGACAAATCTCCCCACAACGGCTGTGTCCCCTTTCATAATCGACAATGGCGACTTGAGTTCAGAAGTGACAGTGCCTTACCGCTCCTAAACATCTTCTTGCATTCGTCGTCTGCTTCGCCATGGATTGTTATGTGAAGTTCCTGGAATGGTATGCATCTGCCCCACATGACAACGAGGAAGTTGCGCCGACTGCGATTGCCTGGCCAGATGTTCAGATGCTCAGGATCTTCAAAACTCAAAATACCCTTAAAAGATTTAGAGAACTTAGAAACTCAATCCTAGCAAATCGAAACTCAACCTATTCTGGCCGATTTTTCGTCTTGTCCAGATACAGAGCTCCACTCTTCAGCCCACGTTTGCCCCCTGCAGATAGATTTGCATGTTTTGATAAGAAAAAGAATAATTTTAATGCATGACAACAAATAAAATACAAGGAGAATCTAGCTACTTCAACACGAAATATGAATGCTTGATCTTCTACCTCAGTTTGCATTTCCCTGCAGGTACTCAAGAAATTTCCAATCCAGTGCAAAAAATTTAAGAATCTATGAGCTAACTTATGTTTGATTAGCCAAGCTGTATAATCGGCCCAACCTAATAACGGGCCAGGGGAATCAACCGCACTAAAACCCTAAGCTTAAAACCCTAAGCAATCTAAGCAATGCGACTTGCATTGCCGTAACGTAGATCCAACCCAATCACTGCCATAATCACGCCGACATCCACCGCCCCCGAGAAATCTGCTATTTCAAAAAAATTCCACTCCTTGCAACAAAGGGGAGAGTTTGTCGGAAGAAAGGGAATATCGCCGGAAAATCGTTTTTTTCCTTCCAAAAGTCACACCCTGAAAAGGGCACACCGGCATCAGCCAAAACCCCCAAAAACTTTTTAAACAAGTAGATAAACCCAGTCCACAACTTCCATTTGCTTGTAATGTTCTAAGTCTATTTCAAATAGCAAACATCTTATTAATAAACCAATGCTTTATATACCAACACTTTATACTTTAAATAAGAAAATTATGATTTATTCTCTCTTCTTTTTTTAGTACTTGAAATCTATCTCATTCAAGAAGGATCACACCGAGTGAATAATATATATGCAAAAGAAATAGAAACACACTAAATTTGCATGGTGTGATCCACTTTCTTTGTCAAAATAAAATTACATATAAGTATCCTTTCCTATTTGCATCTAAAATGCCCCCAAGTACATAAAGTTATTGGCCCCTTTCAAAGAACATATGGTTTTTTTAAGAAAGAAAGAAAGAAAGAAAGAAAAATAATTTTTATCGTCCACTGAGACCAATCGGCCTATGGGAAGGAGCTCAGCAAACTTATTACTGTCCGGGTTAAAAAAACCCTACCCCGAAGGGTTTTTTTTTTTTTTTTGAAGAACTGTGTCATCAATATATTAAAAGAATGGTAATGTTACAAAGCAAGTGAGGAGGAAGGAGAACTGCCCCAAAGAGACAGCGATACCTCGACACTCCACAACAAACTCACAGAAAAACTGCAACTCTACTGCTGTACAAACTGACCATCACCATCTACAACACCCAAGAAGTCCCGCCAAATGGAAAACTTCCTTCTACTAATCCAGGGAACACCGTAAAGCTTTGAAATAGCTTGTACCCGAAGTCGAGGAATCGAGAGGCCGCAGGCTGTCAATCCCCCGAAAAGATCCACAACCGCCACCGCCCAAATCAGCCACACCAACCAAGCTACGCGACAGATGCAAGGTTTGTCGCCGCAAGAGCGCCAAGCACCAGATACACATGAAGCAAAAGAATGGCCGGCTAGTCAATCTCACCGAAACAGAGCCCTAACCCAATCCCCAGTACGCGCAAATGAGGGCATAAACCGAGAGAATGCTCCCACGCCTCACGATGAAGGCCACAACAAGGGCGTAGAGGGCTCACACCCGCATAAAACCGACTCACAAGGGCATTCACCCCGATCTGGCCGGTGCACCACCCGCCACGAAGCACCCTAACCTTCGGTGGGGAAGTGAGCTCCATGTCCACGCCCAAACCGAAGTGCCATCGAGAACCCGACTGCGCAGAGACCACTTGCCCGAAGGGGCAAAGTGTGTCATGAATAGTCGACACCCGGTAACAAGACCGCACAAAACAAGAAGATACAACATCCGGATGAACCTTCCAAACCTGCACCACCACATCATCCTGAGGGACTATAAGTATGTGTAGTGGAATACTCCCCGCCACTTGTTCCCAGATAGATAGCCCTTGCCGCCTCAGCGAAAAGCGAGCTCGAAAGAACTCCCACGAAGCTAGCTGACCACCCCAATACCAATCCTCCAATGTGAGCACAGCAGCTCGCCTCCAGCGGGCCTGCGTCCGAGCATGCACGGTGGCAGCCAAGGGCAAGTGCGCAGGGGGTAGAGGAACCCACAAGAAAGGAGAAGAGTGGTGTAAACTGAGGCATAATCCAGCTGGAAGAGCACACGCACATGATCCCAAGCCCGCAGCACCCCCGTGAGAAAAGGGGATGCATGTGGGAAAGGCCGGAGACCATACAACAGTGCCCCGAAGGGTTTTCGAGGGAAAAACTGTGGCAATAATAATAAGAATGCTGTCAAACTGTACAAGTATACATCATCATGAAATAAATGTATGTGGGAAGGGGGGTGGAGACCATGAAACCTTCAGTCGCAGATGATCCTAGTTAACCTCATTAATTCCCAATTAATGCGGCTCGTGTACAAGAGCCCGCCTGGTTGTGAGTGGCGGGGCTAGACCGGTGGAATAAGGGGGACTTGTCCCATCATTGATTGATCCCTCTGGTGTGTAAAGCCTACCGGGGATCTAAGCTGGCTAGGCTTAATGGTTTGCCACTGCGTGTGGGCAAGGCATGAGCTCGACTCCTCTTGGGCGATGCGACACCTTCAATGAGCTTCAAGTCGAATACGGGCAATGGCCCTCTAGCCGCCTGTGATGGGCATGCATGCCTCTAGAGGGGAGGTGACTCTCCTACTACCTCATCGGGACTGGGAAATGCAACCCAACAATAGCCCTTTTGGTTACGCACCTGGCAGGCTACGGTCCGGTCCCAATTCAACCTACTCTGCAAAGTGTGCACGGGAGGGGCGGATGGAGTGGACTACCCAACAACCATGTTCTTATGCCAACCCCATCCGTTTTCCATGACTTCTAACTGCATTGACTTCTGAAGACCCAAGCCGTCAGCATGGAATAAATTACTAATCGCATATTTCTGATTAGCCAGAATGACTTTAGCTAAACTTGCTCGATATTAATCCCAAACCTTTCTGTGGTTTAGCTAAACTATACACATCTTTCCTCTCATACTTTCTAGCATTTAGCTAAACTAACCCAAACATTATGGCCAACAGAAAATATTAAGCCAAATTACAATACTTTTATCAATATATTCCACTAATTTTAGTCATCTTCTTTGTGAAAACATTCTAAAATAATGCTAACTAGCAAAATCTAGGACTCAAATTAATTCATAATGCTAGAAACTAAACTATCAATCAGATATTTCGTATAAACTAGAATTGATGTTAGCTAAACTAGCCCGAAATTCATTCTAAAAGTTTCTATGGTTTAGCTAAACAATATAAAATTTGACTCTTTTACTTTCTAGTGTTTGGCTAAAGAGCTCCAGAGTTGGTGCAGTCCCGAAAAAAGTTAAGCTAAAATTATTATTTTTTTCCCAATTTTTTCCATTTACTTTAGCTTTTTCTTTTTGAAAATGTGCTAAAAAATCGCCAAATAGCTAAGTTCCGCCCTTAAATTATTCCATGGCCGTCAGTCGATCCCTCATGAGTCTGAGCCTTGGGTAGGACTCCCCTATGTTGATGTTACTGATGTTGTGGCTACACATGTTATGTTATGGTGTATTCACCCTTCGAGGTGACTTTGTTAATGTATTAATGTCATGTGCTTATGTTTACTCATGCTTCCGCAGCTAGGACGGTCCCGAGGGAAGACGGGGCAAATGACCCATCCATTCTTCCTCACCGATCCGGTGTTTAGGATTGGTGTCAAGTGGATGGCCCCTGTTAGTTTGGCGGCCAGGGGGATGAACTCCGCCTTCTGATATGATGGGGGCATCGTATAAGAAGTAGGGGACGTCACATGAGGTATTACAAGCCAGCAAGGGTGGGCTGCTCAAGAATAGGAATATGGCGAGACCGCAACAAGCTTCTTCCTCATTAGCCCTGATACTTCAGTGCAACTACATCAACCTCGACAGCACCATCTCAAGGTCATGATGATCTTCGATCTTCCACCTTAGAGATTGGAGGTCAAACACCATCAAGAAGAGGCACCATGGGGGACCAAATACTAGCATTACTAACTGATCAGTCAAGATTATAGTCCCTGCACATGGATGCAAATAAACTTCTCTTAGGAAGATAAGTTGCACAGTTGAAAGTGGTAAAGCACTCAACATTATCATCAGCCGTATAACAACAACATGTGACCGCCAGGACGAAGAATCGAATCGACGAGGTCAACACAACAATATCAATTCAGGAGTTAGAAGAATCATCCTCAAATCTTGTAACCTCCAAGGCAGATGAGTCGACATAAAAGATTCTAGAGTGTGAAGAACATTACCTTCAAGCCTCTGGGATGCAACACCAAGACTTATGTTATCCACTGCAACATCAAGTCTACTAATATGGATAACTTTAATGAAGGCAGTCAACATCAACATTAAGGGCGAGCAGAGTCAGAATAGATTCGACAAAAGAAAGCATGGCACATGAATGATTATACAACAACTCCAAGGAGACTAGATTTTTCAACAAATTATGGATCATCGCCTTGCTACTTCAACGACTAATATAACGACTACACTAGCTTTAAGCAAACTAGAGGACCCATCAGATAAAGAAGATCCTCTAATAGTGAGTACAATGTTTAATGGCATTTTCAAGTCTTGTTTGCTGGACGACATGAATATTGTCAATGGCATTGGAACTACATTAGGACTGGAATCTGTACCTGGTGGATGCAAGTTCCCATTAACTTCCGCTCCCTTACTCGCAGCGCCTTGCCAGGGAGGAAAATCCCTTTCTTCAAGAACCACTGGAGTAGCCAGCATCGAAGGCAAAGAACTTTCAACTGAATTATTTACCTCTTTTTGCGCAGCATCTGGGGGATCACGTATCACCAAATTGGTGATAAACTCACACCGTTTTGTCGATGCCTTGGATGTTGGAACCGTATCTGTCTTCCCCATCCCTACTAAAAGTGGCCAAAATCAAACAGACCCAAATCCAGCCCCTGACCTGATAGCAAACCCTAACAAAATTGATGTTGATGGAGAGCTCTTGGAACAAGCTTTCCAACGAACTAAAGATCATCAAAAACGGAGTTTAGATGCTCAAGTTACAAGGAAAAACGCCGGCAGCCCTAAGCGCCATCGTCATGAGCGCCTCTCTCATTCATATCCCAGGAATCCCAGGAATGCATCGGCTTCAGCCTCTACTAGTTCCAATCAGCCTTGAAAGAGCATTTTCAGTGGATTTCGTTGTCGAGCTCCCAAATTCCCAAGGTGATGATGTCATCATTGTCCGCTTTTTCAAGATGGCAGATTTCGTTCTGTATGGCTTATCCATCTCCAATGAAGCCACAACTGATCCTTTACTTTGAGAAGTTGGTAGGCTCCATGGCTTACCATTGTCAGTGACCCCAGTCCCCAATTTGTTAATAGCTTCTAGAAACATCTTCTGCAACTCCTACATATGGAACATTTGCTCGCTTTTGGACATCATTCAGAGACCAATGGACAAGTGGAACATACTAATCAGACTCTTGAGTAGTAGCGATGTTTCATCAATTATCAATAGGATGATCGGGCTGATTGGTTAACCTTGGCAAAATTCACTTACAATAATTTTGTCCATGCTTCTATGGTCAGATACCGTTCTTTATTAATTCTGGTACTCATCCTCGATAGTTATTCCCCTAGGATATGACTCAGTCAAATCCCAGTGCCAAAGCCCAGCTCAAAAAGCTCTGCATGCTCTACGATGATCTTCAGTACCATCTTCTTGAGGCTCAAGCATGTTATTGTCGTCATGCTAATCAGCGTTGTTAAGATGCCACCGCTTTTGCAGTTTGGTGGACTTGTTTGGTTCTTGCACCAAGACCTGCTAGCATCTCATCCTTGTAGCAAGCTCGACTACTGGCGCTTGGGCCTTACCGAATCATTGACAGAGTTAGTATGCCTTTTCTTTGGCCTTTTGAGGCTTCCACTGTTATTTCGACTACACCCCATGTTTCGTCTCTCTTTGCTGGAACCCTCTAAGACAAATACCTTTCTATCGAGTATCCCTACCTCCATCACCAGTCGAGATTGATGATCATGAGGAAATTGAAGTTCAGGGAACTTTGGACTCCAAGTTCCTGCGGCATTGTCTTGGTTGATTGCAAAGGCGGACTTGTAAATCTGCCAAGAATCTGACTAACGCTCATGACAGGACCAAGACCTGCTAGCATTTCATCCTTGTAGCAAGCTCGACTACGGGCGCTTGGGCCTTATTGAATCATTGACAGAGTTGATATGCCTTTTCTTTGGCCTTTTGAGGCTTCCACTGTTATTTCGGCTGCATCCGATGTTTCGTCTCTCTTTGCTGGAACCCTCTAAGACAAATACCTTTCTATCGAGTATCCCTACCTCCATCACCAGTGGAGATTGATGATCATGAGGAAATCGAAGTTCAAGAAATTTTGGACTCCAAGTTCCTGCGGCATTGTCTTGATTGATTGCAAAGTTCTATTGACGTTATCCAGACAATCCTAGTCTAGGTACTATGGTTCCAGTTTGGTCAACTCGTCGTTGATAGTGTGATGACCATCCGAGTATTATACTTATACGTATAAAGATGATCGTCACATGGATGGAAAAGGTAGTTGCACAAAGCAAACTTGAACTCATAACCTTCTAGCACGTTTGCCCAGTCTGCTATCAATACTTGTTGAAAATATTCAATTGCATGTCCTCATATGCATAGCAGTTTCAGAATAGCTTCGAACATTCCAGAACCTACGTGCATGTGCGACACTTGATGAGATCTCATCCGTTAGAGTCACTCGATCCTGACCATCGGTCTAGATATATATAGAGGATTCTCAAGACTAGTCTTGAGCCTTCTAGCTCAAGCCCTTGTATTTTTGCTTTGATCTATCAAGTGTTTCCAGTGTTTCAACATACTCCTTACATATTTTTGACGTATTTCTTCTTGTTTTTGTGTAGGTTCATGACCATTTTGCTCAAAGTGTGCAATAGCAGATATAATTGAAAAGTATAATGGTTGAAGACTTTTCCACTTCATCCCCATGATTTATAGGAGTCGTAGGATGGATTATAAGAAGAACTATTGTGAAGATTCAATTAGGTGTCTTTGTGGAGTAACAAGATCATGTACTTTCATATCAGAAAAGTTTATTTCCTTATAAAATGGATTTAACTTTCAAAATAGCCTTTTATGTCATCTCGAGAGATCCACATGGCGTTATGATGCTTGTTAAGTCTTTTGCCTGATCTATCTTTATTAAATAATCTATTAGGCTAAGAGGTCTTTAGGATTAAGTGGAAGACATTTGGCTTAAAGCTATTGATTAAGATCCATGTCGCCTTGTACATGTCCTCAATGAGTCGTAATACAAAATCAGATGTTGGACCAGGCGGTCCTAAGCAGCTCATCATAATGGGGATGTTGAATGGACCAAGGGGGATTAAACCTGGGGCACAAAAGTCAGGTTTAAATGGGAAAAACAAGAAATCATATACATTAATTCTTTTTTATTTTTTATTTTGTAGACAAAAAAAATTTACAAATGTGGATACCTTGATATATATATATGGGTGAGCATCAAAGAGAGATGGTCAAACAAGAGCATTTTGGAGATGAAGAGGGTAATAAGACCAACAAAGGGAACCTGCAAGCTGGAAGCAACACTGGCGACCCAAAATGATTCTGATGGAAAGGCAAACAAATTTGGCCCAAGAGAATGATGGCTAAACGTCAGCATATTTGTCAGATAGCCTTCATAAAACGAACGCGCCTAAGCCCTTGTATCTGACGAAAGAACTGACGAGTTTTATGTGACGATTTTAAGTCATTATAATCGCCAGTCCATTAGTCAGACATAGTCAGATGATTAGTTAGTTGAATAGTCAAAAACTTAGTCAGACATAATATGATTAGTCAGTTGAATAGTCATAAAATTAGTCAAACAATTTGTCGTTTTGTTAGTCAAATAGTTTGTCAATTAGTCAAATCAATAGTCAAAATATTGGTCATCGTATTAGTCAGTTTATTATATTAGTCAGTTTATTGGTCAATGCAATAGTTAGAATATTGGTCATTTTATTGGAAATTTTGCCAATAGGTATTTTTCGTATTTATCGTACTGCAAATAAATGAAAGGGGCTCCAAGGAATCGAACCTTGGTTAAACCATTATCCCTAGTTATTCAAATGGATATATAAATAGCAATTCAAGTGAGCCAACAACAACTCAATATATATATATACAAGTGATTGTACTATGAGGGAGTGTACAAATTTTGAGCCATCCAATGAAGATTCTATAAAGATTCTCTTAGATTCTTCAAGGCTTAGAAAAAATTCCCAAGATTCTCAAAGATTCCACAAAGATTCCCTTAGATTCCTCTACATTCTCTTGAGATTCTCATAGATTCTTTAAGATTCTCTTGAGTTTCCCCTAGATTCTCAAAGAGTAACCCAAATCTCCTCTACATTCTCCAAGATTCTATGTAGATTCTCCTAAATTCCCATAGATTCTATGAAGATTCCCCTGCAAAACACATCCAATGTGAAAGACTCCCCAAGATTCCACAACTATTCTTCTAGATTCTTAATATTCTACAAAGATTCCTCTAGATTCTCTAAGATTAATATATAAATTCTATGTAGATTCCCCTAGATTCCTTTAGATATTATGTATATTAAGCATGATTTCATTAATTGGATAAAATAACGCAATTTTGAGAATTTTCAGCACACCTTATTTGCTCAAGCACGAATACTTTCACCTAGTTCTCGAGCCCAACAAACATGAGGTAATTAACATACACATATACATACAAATTATGTGTTATACTTGTACGTGTACATGATACTTGTAGAAGCCCAATAATGGCCCTACATTCTACACCAATAATTCACATCAATAATTTTCACTTCACTATAAAAACAGCTCGACTCGGGGGTAGAGATCATTCATCTCCCATGGCTTCCTCGATGCCTCGTCCAGAGCACATCCGATCTTTCAAGTGCTACTTGAGCTACAACGATCTGAATGAATGCGCAAGAAATGGTGTTAATCTTGATCCATGGCTCCAATCTAAGGCTGATGGTCCTGCTAGTGCCTGCAGGAAGCTCACTCGTGTTAAAGTCCACATTTACTGGCTTCCTGATCAGGAGATCTATGAGTGAATAGCATCACGAGCTTTGATGTTGATGATGAGTGAATCAATGTTATCGATTGATGACTCATCAGACATTTATGATATAATAATGGTATGAGCACCTATAAACTATGTAAGGATGTAATAGCACAATGAATATTGTTTGATGTATCATACCTGAGTGTAGTGTAGGGTTGTGCTCTTCGACTTCCACTATATCTGCAAGCTTTTCAATCACACTTGAATTACTAAAGCACAAAAACTTCTACCATCATGAATCCACAAAACATATCCATACGAAAGATGTATTATACTTGTATGTATACAATGCCTTTATATTATCGCCAGAATAATTGGGGTGAAGTCCACCCCAATAATTCTACCTCACTATAAAAACTTCTCACTTCGGGGCTAAAGTTCATTCATCTCCCATGGATTTTTCGCCTTCACCAGTTCACCACATCGAGGCGATCAAGTGCTCAATGAGCCACTCTGATCTTGTTGGTTGCCTAGACAGGCATCTTCTTCTCGATCCCTATCTGCGAAGAAAAGCTTTGGGCGCTGAGATTCGCTGCCCTGCGTCAATTCGTGTGATGATCGATCTGATTTAGCTTCCTGAGCGCATGAGCTATGAGATATCAGGGATCACTACTACAGATCCTGAAGATGAATGAATCACCTGCTCAACATGTTATAGTGTAAGAGCTCTTGTGTTAAGATGAAAAATGCAAGACGTAATGAATAATAAATAGTCTATTGTAGTGATGTTATGGATAATAAATAGTCTATTGTGAAATGCTTTAATGTACCTGTAAGACTCAAGTTTCATCTCCATCCTCAAATGCCTCTTTAGCAAGCATTTCCTGTAGCTGGATTCCTGTAGCAAGCAGTTCCTAATTTCAACCACACCTGAATTACTCAAGCACACGTTTTAAAAGCATACATATATCCATACGAAAGATGTATTATACTTGTATTTATACAACGGTCTAATACACGAGCAATAATGGCGCCGAAGTCTACCCCAATAATTCACCTCAATAATTCTACTTCACTATAAAAGCTTCTCACTTCGGGGCTAAAGTTCATTCTTCTCCCATGGATTTTTCGCCTTCATCAGTTCACCACATCGAGGCGATCAAGTGCTCAATGAGCCACTCTCGATCTTGTTGGTTGCCTAGATGGGCATCTTCTTCTTGATCCCTACCGCGAAGAAAAGCTTGGGCCGAGATTCGTTGATTCTGCGTCAATTCGTGTAATGATCCATCTGATTTGGCTTCCTGAGCGAATGAGCTATGAGATATCAGGGATCACTACTACAGATCCTGAAGATGAATGAATTACCTGTTTAGCATTGTATAGTGTAAGAGCTCTTGTGTTGAGATGAAAAACCCAGAGCGTAATGAATAATAACTAGTCTATTGTAACTTGCATGTCATGAATGATATAGTAATTATGTAAAAGAGCATTGCATACCTCAAGAGTTCTCATCTTCGTCGTTAGCTTCTTTAGCCACTAATTCTTGCAACTGAGCCCCCACACTACTGGGGATCACCACTGACAATGGCCTGGTCTCTACGGCCCAACCATAGTCTATTGTTTTCAAATGTTGGTAGCGTGGCGGGTCATTAGGATTGGGTCTCCAATTCTTGCTCCAGCAATCCCTATCTTGCATTGCATATGAGGTTCCCTTTTCGCAACAAAGCTCAAACCAGAGACAAACACCTCTTTCGTAATGTGGGAGATTAGGGTCCTCTATTGGGTCCTCTTCGGCAAAAGCCATCCACGTCGGGCAGTTATCATGTGGTCTGATTAGCAAGAGCATTCTTTTCTTGACATCTTGGTAGGGGTCGAATATTTCAACTGGGTTCTTGGGTTTACCCGAGAAAGGCCCAACGTAATGAGATGCTTCAATGTGCTCATCCACAAACACTTTTTCGGGTTCTTCCAATGCACTTTGCCCGGTCTTTGGGCCAGAAATCCCTGAATGATGATTCTACCACAGCCGCACGCCCCCCAAGCACTTTCGCAAAGAAGGTGGACCCAAGAGTCAATAACTTCATTCATATATGTGTTGGACCATGACTTATCATGACTCTAGAAATAGCTGCCCAAAGTGCATCATGTACTTGGCAATAGAAGCTCTCAATGCACCTATATCTTTCAAGCTCCCATATGGTCGCATCGACCTTAGGTGACCCTCTCGGAATCATAGGTAAACCTTGGGCATCCTCCTTCCACATTCTCGATTCCCTTTTCGTGGAGCCACTCCCTATGCCCCCGCCTCATCTTGTAGAACATTAGTGGCCATCCATCCTTCATGCAAAACTTGAAGAGTAGAGGTTCCAAGTGACCACACAAACGGTCCTTCTTATCGGATAAAACCTTTCACAAATTCCTTCCAATTAGGAACCTCGACACAAGGTAAGGTGAAGGAGCCTTTGAACTACATTTGCTCAAGAGTTGCATAAGCTCCGAATAGTCAATGCATCTGATCTTCTCATTAGAGTAGAGTAGTTTCCAAAGAGGGCATCTATGTCATCGTGGGTGTGTCCAACCATCATGAATCCCAAATGCACTTGATCAAAGACACCTAACCAAACCAAGTATGACAAGTAAGAGAAAAGATATCTATTCTTATTCTAACCTGAGCAATTATCTAGCTGCAAGTAAAGCCTCCTAGGCAACTTGTTCGCTACCATGGGGCCTTTGATAGGAGGCATAAAATCATTTCTACTGCCATTTATCATTTTTGTCCTAAGGTTATCTGTGTTTAAAATTGCCGCACCCCCACCGCTTTCGTGACGATCTCAGATCTCTCAAATGGCCCCAGATTATCCTCGGATTTATTCTCCAAAGTGTCTTCAAGGTATGATTCAAGGATCCCACATGAAAATTAGAATCATCAGGCCAGAGGTCCAGGGAGAAGTGGCCCAAGGCACCTATACCATGGCCGTGCATGAGAGCACCTGTAACACTGACCTTCAGTCGTTCACCCCTCCATACAGACTTTGCTAGCTTCTCTAGACGAGGGACCATGGTCTTATTCTGATCCATCTTATCATGTATAATGGTTAAAGCGTGCTCAGGAGATCTATGAGACAAAGCTCTCCAGGACCAGTAAAGGCTCCTGCATGAAATCTGGGCCGTCATATGCGATTTTCTCTCTATTGCAAATACCCTTCTTTCATTTGGATCTCTGGTCTTAGCAAGCTTTTCCTTTATGAAGATGGGATTTTTAGCTTTTCCTTCTGGCTGCGTCCTTGTACTTAAGAAGGTAACTTATATCTCTGTGCCGTTTGCATTCGCTAGTTATTGCATTATGCTCGGCCAAACCGAAGATACACTGGAAACAATGAAATCTTTAAGCCAAGGGGGGTCAGTTCTGTGTGATGATGCTGACTATGACGTAGAAATGGAGATAGATCTACAAGAAGAAAAGCAAGAATGTAGGAGTTTTGGCATCGACGCACTGGCCTTGGGTGAACCAGAGGAGGAAGATGATTCTGAAGGTGATGAGGATGAGGATGAGGATGAAAAGAAGTTGTCTGACATAATGCCAATTTTAGTGGAAGGCAAAGAATACTTATTGCTAAGTGATATACTGAGGAACCCGTCTTTGTTACGAATGTGTGCTAGGGAAGACAAGCTTATCAGTACCTTGGCCGAATGGGTAAATCTAGGCCTAGATTTTGTAGAGGACTTGGACAAAGAGATGTTTGAAGTGTCTTCTTATATAGGCAATGCTATAAAGCTTAAAGAAGCCTATGAGAGATTGAAATCTCGATATGATCAAGAAAAGGCGAATCTGCCAACGGAAGAAGAATTCCAGCATCTCTGTGCAATGCTGCCAACAGGATCTACAGGTTTGGCAGGCCCTTCAGTCAATCGCGACAACATAAGCCTCATGGATGAGGAGAAATGTGAAGAAGATAACCTTGAGGGGTCTTATTTGTGGGAAGTAGATGATTTTTCTTGCCGACATGCACGCGGGGGACAGGAAAGATTGAAGGACTCGACATTGTTACGATATATCTCAAGATTCGTTAATGGGGAGATAATCGTATTCAGCAGAACTTTCAGTCCAAAAGGTGCAGAGTTTGTCTATTACATCCGTGCATTATGCATGTTCGGGAACCATTCCCAATTGGCAGCAAACACTGAAAGGGTGATAGCAATTCGGCGGGATGTTGTGCTACAATATTTTGACGACCAAGCCGGTCTGCGAGCGAGCAATATGTTAAATTTTTTAGCTGCTGGCTTGCATCACCCAAGGTTGGAAGCTGGAATCGATAACATGGGAGTCATTGCCTTGTTGGATCGGTGCGGCAGAGGATTGAAAGGGCATGAAATTGACGACGAAGCTTGAAAAATTGGAAGCGTCATGTGACTCAAGCTACTACGAAATCTATCTTATAAATAGAAGACCTTCTATCTTGCCTTCGACCTCCGATCCTCTTCCGCCTTCCGCCTTCTGCTCATCTTCCACTTCTGCCTTCTGCATTCTCATCGCTCCGATGGCATCTCCATCTTCCTCTAGCAAGCGACCATGCCAAGATAGCACTTCCCCCCGCCAAGAGATCCCCGTGGACATCACCCTTGCAGTGGCGATGAAGAGATTCAAAGAGATCCACGATGAAAATAGCCGTCTTGTCGCCGAGAACATTGAGGCGGTCGACAGATTAGCCTTCACAAGGGCGCTCCTGCATGAGCGAGACATTGAGCTCACCAAAACATTCGCCATGTACCAAGAGGCGACTAGCCGTAGGGCCGAGGCAGTTGAAATTGCCCACAATATTTCGCAGGCCTTAGAAGATATGGAGAAGAAGCACCGAGCTGCGGAGGATGAGAACGCAGCTTTAAGGCTTCAGCTAGAGGATCATGAAGATCAGCTAGAGGATCATGAAGATCCCTAACTGTTCTATGTATTTTTTGCTTCAATGAAAAGTTTTCGTTGATATATATATTATTGTTTTCGATGATATATTTATTCTCTTGTTCAAATGTATGTTTTGTTTTATTAAAAGATCACACGACGCGAAATGCCATGCTTGCAATTAGGTAGCAATCAATGGATTTCACGTCGTATGATCTCCATAATATACACCTCGTTGTATGTACAAATTCCTGATTTATTAATAGAAAACTATCTGTAACACAAACATCTAGCTAGATTATGTGATATCTTGCAGGTAAATGCGAATTAGTCATAACTAGGGTGAAAGCACGTGGCATGTGGATGACAACGTCTACTCACATACGTGGCATGCGGATGACAACATCATGCCAAGGACGTGGCATGCGCTACCACAATAACACCGTCTTTTGTACGACTAGATGGGCCTGCATACCGTACGGCTAGGATCTGACGGATCCCATGATGCGAACATAGGCTGCCGTTGCCTAATTGCATGCTATAATTTCGCCTCGTAGGATTATTACACAGACTGTATCGGTACTCGCAACCGTAGATTCCAACGTATCTGTAGTTTCTATATAAAACGTCGGACGCCATTGTTTTCTCCTATCCGCCATCTCCTGTTCTACCACATCCGCCCTCAGCCATTTCCCCTTCGTTCTCATCTCTTTCAATGGCCTCCAGCTCCAGTTCCATCCCTGCCGAGATCTTGTCTCAAGTTCTGGTGAAGGAAATTAAGAACATTCGTGATGAAGCTGAGGAACAGATCCGCCTTCTGAAAGAAAAGAATGATGAAGACGTCGCCAAGCTGGTTGCGGCAGAGGACAAGGCCGCCTTCTATAGTGAGGTGATTTTAGTGCGCGACAATCAGGGGGCTGCCATAGACTGCAAATTGCACGCACAAGATCTAACCTCCAAGAGAGGCTTACGGCCGCAATCGAAGCGGGCGAAGCTGCCGAGCTCAACTCGATGAGCGGGAAGATAAGATTGCAGAGTATGAGAACGTGGTTGCGGCGCAGGCAATCGTGTTGGATGAGCAGAAAAAAATTATCAGTGCCCTCCAGGAAGAGCTTGCCCGCGATCATAGGCATCGGGCTCCTCCTAGAGGGGCCCGTCTTTTTTTAATGTTTGTAATTATTTTGTTTCGCAATGGAAAAAGTTTTTAAAAAATGTGCCGAATATTACGTCTCCTATTTTTAATTTTCAATATCCGTGGTAGAGAAAATGACAAGACTGATCACACGAAGTGAAACCCTTCATAAGCTTTTAAAGCGCGTGTGCGGATCTCGCGTGGTGTGATACAGTGTACTTAGAATAGTTAATGTGTTCTAGCGGACAATACCATTAATGTGTTCTAGCAAACAACCGACAGAATTCGCTCAGCACGTGCGACAACAGCCGACTGTATTTAATATGTTCAAGTGCTAATATGTATAAATTGAGGTCCTTGCATTGTGCTCCTTCCGCCGGTTAGAGTCTTCTCTCCCTTCACTTCTATAATCTTAACGTCCCTCCCATTTGTCATCTATAGCCTCCACATCCTCTACCGTTGATAAGGGAAAATGCATGAAGAAAAGAACTCCCTTCTGACATAGTGTTGGGTGTTCTAACGAAGAGGTTGAAGGAGCAAGACGATCTTCTAAAGAGGAATGCCATTACAATTCAGCAGAAAGAAGAAGAAAATGAATTCAACCTTCTCATGCTTCGTAGCCAGGAGAGGCATAACAGGCGGCTGAATAGAAGGCTGGACAGGAGGGGAAGGTTATGCCCCAACAACTGCACTGAGATGGTTATGACAACAACGAGGTTGCTAATTCAGGCAGAAGAAAACGTTGTGGCAGTGGGACAGGAGCGGGACATGTACAAAGAGATGGTGGACAGATTGGAGGAACATTTGGATAGGGTGATTGCTGGCTTGAGGAGAAGAGACGAAGACGAGGACGAAGCTGATGATGATGATGAAGATAATGAAGAAGAGCTCGCACTGGAGCAACAATGAGTCGTTGTATTTTGTTTTTCAATGTAACAATTTTCACAACTTTAATCAAAAGTAATCTTTTTTTATTATTATCTTGTAAAGCATCACACGACGCGAAGCCACATAAATGCAAGCAATAACGAACTTCACTGTTCGCACCGTATGATCCAAATAAGATCACACGACGCGAAGCTACAGTTGTGCAAACGAGGTTGAAGGCAAGTACTCCGCGTCGTGTGAACATACTACACATTACAAGTATACTTTACCGATTCTTTGTCTCTTAGATCTCCACTGTTGCGATGCTAGTGGGGCCCTAGAATATTGCCAAGCAAGTTTCCGTTTTCTCTTCAGCATTATGCCAATGGTGTTTACGACTTCTGGATTGCTCCTTAAAGCGACCTTCTTGTCGTATTTAGCCATCGCCCCTCTATAAAACCACTCTGTCATCTGTCTTAGAGGGTTGGTTCCCACATTTCCACCCCCTCTTTGAGTGTTATGATGAAAGGGTATTTTAGCTTGTTTATGCGACTTCTCCATGCCTTGTGCACTCTACATTGCTAGGCTTCCATACTTCCTAAAAAACCAAGGTGCATGAGCCCAAAAGATGTGCAAGTAGTGCGTGACTTCACTCTCTCCCCATGCGTCTATGTCAGCCCTAATGAGTTATTCGCTTGCACGAACATTTCTGCATCTTCTCTTGTGAGGTCCAATCTCTGAATGTATGGGAACAATTCAGTCAATGCATCCCATGCTTTTTTTTTCCTCAATGCCGAACGAACGCCATCTGTGCGGTCCTGCTCCAGATCAACCAGCTATTTTCCAAATTCATAGACCTTTTTCTCCCATCTTTCTGTTCAGAGCCTCTCTATGATTCTTTATGAAGCGCCGAACTTTCCCCCTCCAATTCACACCTTACGAGGCACACTTGTTCTTCCTGCCCGTTTCTCATCAAGCTCTAATGTTACATTGCCACCATGCAAACCTGCTTCTGATAGAACATGTTCAACTCTACGAATTCCTTCCTCTCTTCTCTTCTTGTCTGAAATGTTCCACACGAACCTGCAGCTCAAAAATATCATCTTGTCGATGATTCTCACAAAGCCGTGCAAAGTGCAGATATGAACCCTCTCTAATGGAATGGGGAAAATGGCATGGAACTTGGGATCTTTTTCTCCTCTATTAGGAGCATTTGCTTGGTTAAGGGACAAGGTTGAAACAGACTTGACTTCCTTGCATGATTGCAGTACAGACAACTTTTGCATGTTCCTTGTCCTCCTCCACTTATGTTATACATTGCTTTCTCAGGTTTTAAATCAGACGCCAAGTGAAAAATTACTTTGTAAGATCCATAGTGATCTACTTGTACTTTTTCCCCTCCCTCGAATCTAAATATTAGACTCGGGATGTCAGTTTGATTGAACACCCATTTCAATACCTCGTGGGTTTCTTTCTGAACTTCAATACCACCAGGTGTCATCTTCAGATTGACATGAGAACCATTTTTTGGCACGCTTCTTCTCTTCGTCCGTCACCTCTACATCTTTTTTATTATTCTTGTTGCTCTTTGATTTAGCATGTGCAATTGCATTCTCAATTACTCTATTTATGATGACAACGGATACTCTCTCATACTTCTCAAACTTGGTCAGTTCCATTTCATCCAATTTTATGCAAATTTCAATCTCACTATTAGTTTCTGCAACTGTTAAGTCATAATATTTGATTAGGAATTGTAAGAGACTAACCACGCCAACCCAAAGATTATTGCGTTCATTCATTCCAACTATATCACAACAATCCTTGCCATTCTTATCTTTTGACTATGGCAAGACCAGCACATTCAACGTGGTGCATCTCTCCTAATATGGCATACACCATCTTGGTCCTAGTAACCCTTGTATTCTCAACAATTTGTGGACGTGGAGCGAATACTTTTTTTGTGCCCATTCTTTTCAACGCTTCGTGGAATGGCTTGAATAGAGAACGGTAACCAAGCCTACTGATGCCTACATCGTCACAAACAGTCCGTACATCTGTCGCTTCTAGCTTCTTGTAGATCTCTCCTAGTACCATTTCCAATACCATCTTCTTGAGAGAAGAGTTGTAGGGCTGACAAATCATGTCCATTATCTCCATGTTTGTCGCTAGGTTCTTCACTACGTAACCAAGATTGCTTCTAGTTTTCCGAGATCTTGATTGGCCTTTGCTAGTGTTGTAAACGGACCTTGTGGCTGTGATCCTACGTCTGAATGCACCTGATCCAAACTTCAGTTCCTCTATCGGTCGGAAGTGCTTCTTCCTTTCTCGCAAGCCAAGGGGTGTTTTCTTCAAATTCTTTAACCTACATTGAAGCCCAAATTTTGCTCTTTCGAGCTCTTGGATCTTTTCTTGCAGCTGCCCTATCACAAATTTGGACTTGTCCACTTCGTATCTCAAAGAGGTTTCCCTCCCGAAGCCGTCATTCTTTTCCTTCATTACAGTGGAGTAATGAAGCGAGAGAAAAAAGAGCTGCTGGTTTAAGTAATAATTCTCTTGTGACAATCGGAAGCAACTCATCTCAAGGAACTGTATTCGATTCCGAATGCCTTCATCCTCTCTCAATCTCTCACAATATCCCAGGAGACCAGAGTTACCGTCACCACAAAATCGGACTAAACTTGAAACGTCTCGAAATGACGGATTCTTGCCATTCAACGGATCCAATGGATATAAACTGCCATCTGCCCAGATGTCGACACTTTTTGAGCCTGCAAGACGCAACACGTCGAGGTCTAAGTTCTTATTTTTTAAACCTCATTTTTTGCGGTTGAAGACTGGAGCATATTCGTGAGTCAGTTGGATCCTTATCCACACATCATTTGAAGCTTCCATACTGCATGGATCGCATGGCGCGAAATTAAGATGTACAATTTGTATGCCCAGCCCAATTCGCTTCGTGTGAGCCGAACGTCCGTACTAGCCTTGTTTTTGAAATTTGTAACGTGCATATGGAAATCGAAAAGTCCATTCTCCTACAATCCATGCTTTTATACATTAAGCAAATTCAAATTTAGAATTGTAGGGGGCGGGAAGCCTGTATTGGGATGAAGTAAAGATCCCGGTTTACGAACTTTTAAGGCGCAGTCGCAGCGCCTCAAAATGAAAGTCTGATACAAAGCTTCAACCTACAAATTCAAATTTTGAAATGTAGAAGGCGGGAAGCTTGTATGGGCATGGCCTCTAAATGAAAATAGCGCAAAATAAGAATCGGTGACGCGCACGCTTGGTATCTAACAAACCAAGAGACACCGTCATGTGTTGCCGGTATGCTATAATGCAAGTGGCTTTTTAGAAGCGCCACGTGTTACATCAGTCTGTCTGACAACCAACAGAATTAAATACATATGGCGCCATGAATGTGCAATCCCTCTTATTCCGGGAGAATATTCCAAGTAAATCTGTAATTATGAGAGTTTGGTATCCTAGGTGGCATGGGAAAAAAGGAGCGGAAATATGACGTGGAATGGCTGATAGGAGGCTGTTTTGAGACCCCAAATCCGCCCTAATGATGCCTTTATTGCATTCCAACCAGCTGAAGTGCAGTATTTGATGATTTACGTGCATCTTATATGCTCATATTTGACTCATGCAGTTGGTTGCTATTGTCACTGAATGCATCATATTTGACTTATGCAGGTGGCTGCTATTGTCACAGTATGCATGCACAATTATCTTATGTTTGGATCAATGTTACAAGTGACGCTAATAAGAACACGAAATGATTAAAATATTTCTTTCTTAACAAAGGCAAGCTAATAGCCATCTATTAGAGGCGATGCAAACAGAATGACAAAATCTAGAGGACAAATATCAAGACACGATTACATCGTCATCAAATGGAGGCAAACAAAAAAATGTCCCAAGATATTGCCACCTACAAACCATTCCATGATCATTTCAAACCAGCTATAAGCAAAAAGCAAACCAATTAGAAAAAGAAGTAATCCAACAACGTGAATCCACCACTAGAGGCTATAACAATCTAGTAGCCGACTTGTTTAAAACAGAAAAGTTCTGGTTCCTTAAAAGAAAAAGCAAAATCTAACAACATAAAAATCTAACGCATTTATAAACCAACATCTCATTTGCAACATGGCTTTTTAATATTTCATTTAGAGAGTATTATTACTTTCTTTGTCCTCTAAAATGAAACTAATCTCTTTAGGTATAATTTCAATATAGACTTTCAATTTAAATAATTTATCTAGTACATGCTTTTCTGATGAGAAACTGAATCCAAGCCTAATACTGCCCAACCTTTCTTCCTCTGGCAAAAAGAACAGTATTTGTTGCTTTAAACGGCTTGCTTGTGTGCCGTTTACAAAAATCTTTGAGCTTGGTGCCTAAAATTGGAAATCCTTGCAGTCAAAGATGTAAATATTGAAGCTGTAGAAGTTCTTGTGGCCTCTGATATTTTCATGTAGCCTAAATGATGGATTTCAGACTCATATCTGATCTTGTGCTCTGATTATAATGCCAAAATAGGTATATGTCGTTTTGCATTTCGTATCCAGCTAGTGAGTTGGGCGCATGTGCATCATGCAGATAAGAGAGCAAGCGATCAAAAGCAAAATATTCAAGCTAGGAATGCTGGAATAAGAGGGCAACACAATTCTTCCCGTATACTTATTGTGGAACATGTTCTTGAAGTTCCGTGTCTACATTTTGAAAGCAGGTATGTTTTTCATTTGTCCAAAAACTACAATTCAAGAATTGTCATAGCTATTGTCTATTCAAAATTGTCACAACCACGTCATCCATGTAGAAGCAACCAAGATGCAGGAACTGTAGAAGGAATTATAATCACTAAGTGAAAGGTTTTCGCACACCGTCACAAACAGGATCAAGTATTGCAGATATATAAATGTTGTTCTTACTGCAGAGGGAGGATGCAGAAAGATTAAGGATGTAAAGATAGATACAAAGGAGCAAGTTTGAATTGCTAAAAACTTTGGCACATAGCAGTGATTATGTTTACAAGTGACAGCATAGGCATGCCAAAGGTTAGTGATATCGATGCCAGTAATATTGCTTGGCTTGTTGTTATTATCGAACTTCTTCTAAGCTTATTTACCTACTGAACTTTGTCCATCATTTCTGACTAACCATTAAGTGGTCTTAATTAGGGAGTGATGATGTCCCACGCGAATGTTGTTGTCAAAGTAGCATGGAGTTCTGAACATATGCCAAAGGTGAATTTAGAGGACATATATCTTGTGTATTTGTCCCTTGCATATGTTCTGGAATTGGCTGCTGAGGTATACATGAACATCAAAAGAAGCCAACAATACTTGAGTACCTTTGTGCCTTTTTAGGTTACAATATTTTCTACTGGTGCTGCTGCCAGTTATGGTTCACCACTGTATTGACATACACTTCAAGCAAAATAAAGAAAGGAACAAAGGAAGATGCATCTGAATTGAAGCTATGCCTTGAAACTCTTCTGTTTATAATATTTATTGACATTCATTTCTTCATACAACTCATGCAAGATTAGTGTACGAAAAACATAGTATGTGCATGGATGCAAAAGCAGCTATTGTTTGTACTGGATCTTCTATAATGACTTCCACCATTCTTGATAATATTGGAAATGCACTTCATTCTACGGTTTTGGAGGATCCTGATATGGAGTGTATTCATTGCGACAATAAACATTGGACTTGGTTGTATAGTTTAGTATTCTTTCATTTTCCCTAATTATCCATGTCTATATTTGCAGTGTTATTGTGTTGTTTTAGCTATATTGAAAAGGGGCTTGAACGCAAATATTGGGGTTAAGGCTCTATTCTATGCTGTGAAGACATGTCTATATTTTATAATAGTATTACTGGCATGGCAGAATACATGACTGCATGACTGTGAGATTATTTCTGTGGCAGGTTGACGTGCTGGTCACTCCAGCTGGAGGAGTTGAAGAAGATCTGATTAAATGTCTTCCCGACTTATGTGGGCAATTTTAAGCTTCCTGGGGTAGAACTAAGATCGAAAGGTTTAAATAGAATTGGAAACTTATTGGTTCCCAATTACATTTATTGTAAGTTCAAGGATTGGATTAATCCAATCCTTGAACTTACAATAAAGCTATTAGTTGAACAAAAAGATCAGATATATTTTCTCTTATCTCGAAGCATTTTTTACTTTATGTATGTGCTTGACATTATAAGTAATATAATTGGTTGACATGATACGTTATGGACACTGTCAGGGATCATTGCAAAGTTAGGGAAGGAGATCAACTTCAAAGATTCGGTCTGCTATTGGACCCAGAAGGTATTATCATATTACATGAAATGGAAAGACTTAAAGTTCATCTGTAACACGCATTAACTTCTCATGATTTGCAGAATGGTATTCCAATATATTGTCCAGCACTAACTGATGGATCACTTAGGGATATGATATATTTTCATTCATATCACAATCCAGGCCTTCTGATTGATATTGTTCAAGGTACTTTAATCATGATACCCTCTTGTACTTGAAGTATTTAAACTCAATGAATCCGCTGGCATATCCAGATATTAGAGCTATGAATAATGAGGTTGTTCATGTTGGTCATCGTAAAACTGGCATTATAATTCTTAGTGGCGGAGTTCCCACCGTGGACGATAAAATCATATTCTATTCTATTCATATTTGCAATGCAAATATGATGCGGAATGGGGCAGACTTTGCTATAAACACAGCTCAGGAATATGATGGAGGTGATTCTGGGGCACAGCCTGATGAGGTTGTTTCACGGGGAAAGCTTTGGGGAAATTCAAAGAGCATGAAGGTATTTACTTATTTAGTGTCTATTTTAATTTATTATATTTCTATAATCTTACAACGGATAATTTTATTGGACGATGACAGATGCACTGCGATGCAACAATTGCATTTCCTCTTTTGGTAGCTGAAACATTTGCGAAAAGGAAGATTCCCTTAAGATTCTTTGTCTATACTAGCTAAATATAGGACGAACATGAGAACGAATTTTTAAATGTTCTCAGCAAGGAATAGGTTTGTGCAATAAAGTCCTTGCTAGTTATTAGTATCCCAATAATAGCTATGCCATTGCCTTGACTTCCTTATTTTGCAAAGCATGTGGCTGAAATAATGACTCCTCGAGTATAACCTTACTTTTTTGTTTGTTGGTAGAGGAAAGGAGCCTCCGATTTAGTAATCTTCAGACATCTTCCTCACTAGAATATTTGTTGCTATTTTATACACGACGTGATTAATATAATGTAGTGAAAAACCCCATCCAAGATCTACCACTGCGTGATGCAGATGCCTCAAAATACGTTCGAAGAACAACATAAGGAATACACCCCCCCCCCCTCCCCGAAGGTAATATTATAATCAGCAAACCTAACTTCCACACATATATTATTGAACTGATTAGAATCTGCAACTCGTGCAAGTCTACTCAAGCATATTGCCCAGAAAAATGTCGATCTTGACTACTCAACCCTCACCAACCAAGGCGCCTTGCAAATCGAATACTCCTACATCTATATGTCAAGCATCCATCTTATATTATTGCTACAATGTCTCCCTCAACAAGCAAGATAATAGCCATCTACTCGACAACAACAAAACCTACATAGGCCGGACGACAAATGTCAAGGCACGATCACGTCATCATCAAATGAAGTTGAACAAAAGAATGTCCCAAGACACCGCCAACTACAAGTCATTCCGTGAGCATTTCGCAATCTAATTCCTTCATATAATCGACGATAAGAAAATAGAAAACCAATAGGCATGCCACCACTAGAGGCTATAACAATCTAGTAGCCAACCCCTCCAAAACAAGTAGCCAACCCCTCCAAAACAAGGAAGTAATGGTATGGTAAAAGAAGAAGCAAAATATAACAACATAAAAAGCTAAAGCATTTATAATCCAACCCCTCATTTTGCAAGGTTATCTTTTTTATATTGTATTTCTCCATATGAAATATAAAAAACCCACATTATCTATTTAATCATGGTTTTAATCTACATTTCCTTTTGATAACTAGCCTAATAACTATAACATAGTTTTAATATATATATAGATGCCTTTAACTAATATTCCTTTAACTAATATTCCTTTAACTAATAGTTTGTCTAGTACATGCTTTTCTATTGAGAAACAGAATCCAAGCCTAAAACCACCCCAACCTTGTTACGTTTTTTTGCTAGTTTTTTTTTTTTTTTTCTTTTTTTCTTTTTTGGCTCTGAGCTACGTTTCTCGAGGGGCCTTGAGGGCCTTTCTCGACTTGCAAAGGCCCTCAACAAATTTTTTTTGTTTCCTACTTAAATTAGGATATATACTCTTAGGTTACCCTTAGGATATATATTTAGTACAGAACTAGCACAATATAGACTTCATGAGATCATTCTTTACATAGAATAAGTTGTTATAGACAAGTAGGAATAAATAGAAGCTCATTAGAGAGCATCAATATGTGAACTTATGTATATGTGTTGCCACTCAGTTTTACCATTTCTAATGAGTCTAATAAGTGCATTGATTTGAGCACTTTTCTCTACGTTATCGAGATGAAAACAATTCCAAGATTGGGGCATGTTCTTGTTTTGAAAAGTAATGGCTATGCCAATGCCACAAGTGACCCACAACTATTGTTTGACCAATTGAATCCTAGATTTGATACTCTTGTCTAACCTTAGCTTCAAAGCGATTAAAGTGATATTGCATGCCTACATAAAGATATAGCCACAAATGACGTTTCATATTTCTTGCATTCATAAGCATTGGTAATACACTAGCACAACTGGCTCCCACACTTACATTTGATGTAATATTATGATGAGGACTTAAAATGTGTTGTCATTCATAACTTTCGACCAACTTCAGATTCCAAGGGCACCTAGAATGCTATATCCTTTCATGTATCATGCACAAATAATATATTTTTCTGCTATGATTCGGCGGTTGAAGAGTCACATGAATGTTACACTTCTTATTGAATAGGTTGTACTTAGGTAGTGCTACAATTCTGCACAACAAAGGTTTCAAAGTAAAAAAATAAATTGCACATACTTATTGGATAGGTGTGGTTAGCGCTCAAGTTCTGCATGGCAAAGGTCTCAAAGTAAAATAATAAATTGCACAATACCTATAGAATAGAATTGATTTTTATTGTCCATGGAGACCAAAAATGATCTATGGTATCCAATACAAGAAAAGCACAGTAAGCTATTATTGATAGGATTAAAGTACCCCCACCTCGAAGGGTTTATGAGTAAAAAACCTTGACAGTAATAAGCGTACTGAGGAATATGTACAAAATATGACATCAATGTCTTAGAGGGGACATAGGCAAACCTTAGCTTATTGTCGTATTACTAATAGTTGCAGGCTAATGATGCAAAAGGCCAAAGATCGTGATTTTAGCAAAGTATTTAGATTCATCAAGTACCTTTATCTTTTTGTCATATTATACAATAGTTGGAGGCATTAGCTTCCAATCGATGTGGAAAGTCCCGCGAATAAAATGATAGTAGTCATAACAAAGTAGTAGCAACTACTGCCTTATACTTTTGTCGTGTTATATAATAGTTGAAGAGGGGCTTAGTTTCCAAGCGAATTGCAAAGGGAAGCGAATAACGTGATGGTGATCTTGACAATATAGTTCAATCTAACAAGTAGCGTGATTTTGACATGTTCTTTCTTAGAAAAAGCCAACAATCAGAACTGCTAGTAAGTGAAAGAATATTTGAAGCTTGAGCATATCAAGAAAGCTATAGACACAATGGAGACACGTACTTCATATGAACAAAGGTTTTAGATTGGGACACATAAAGTGAGTCAAATGTAGTGGACGAAGTTGTTAGTATTCAAGAACTAAACGACGGATCGAAAAGCACTAAATTTGGGTCCTACGCTTCCTCTTTATTCTTGCATATGTCAGAGAAGTTTGGGCCAAAGACTATAATCCTTAAAGGCTAAGGTTGGTTACATGCTTTAAGGGTAAGATTGGATACAAGGTACCAGGTTAAAAACATATATAAGGTAGTTGAATCTATCACCCAAGAGATCTCTGAAACTATCACTCGAGAGACCTTGGGCCAAACACTATTATCCTTAGAGGCTAAGGTTGGCTGCATCCTTTAAGGCCAAGATTGGATACAAGGTACAGGCTCAAAATGTATACAACTCGAGAGATCTGAAGAATTGTCACCCAAGAGAGCTGGGATACGAAACTTGTTGAAAGAATTGAAGTGCATTCTTTTTTTACGTCATGCCACTTTTCTGGCCAAATCATTCTTGGGATCCTTCATAGAGTAATATATATTTAATTTCCTTTGAGGACTAGCTAATACAAAAAGGGGAAAGGGAGGTCTAAAAGGGGGTGTTATTCCCTATTATAACAATCTAGGACCGGAGGCCTGAGATTGTTATACTAGAGCATAATACCCCAGTTCTAAGGTGTTATCCACCTTAACACATGCAACCCAAGAATTTTATGGCCATCTTCCGTAACAAACTATGTGTTTATGGTCGTTTGGCATAATAAACTAGTTGTTTATGTGCCCTCAATGTGTTAATGATGGGTAATATCACTATAACCAACAACTGAGATTTGATCTCAGCTATAAAACTTGGGCCAGGTTGTTAAGGGGAAGGTGGTTACACATCCTTCCAAATATTAATACAAAGTGGTGGGAAAAAGGTCACACATCCTTCACAAATGTGATAAACTGTGGAGTATATTTACATCATTGATTGGTATACATTGTATATTGCAAAATCTTTGCTTGGGTTTGCTCCCTTTTTTTTTACCAGCTGTAACTTAACGTTTCTGGAAGTTCAAAAACTTGATGCAGAAGGCGAAAACAAAGGCAAAGAGAAGGACAAGGCCAATATGGACCCCAACAACAACGCCCAAGAAGTCGTAGTGGAAACCAAAGTAGTCCTCCAAAAATTTCTTCACTGTCTTAGACTCTTCCCCTGGAATCTTAACAAGGGTTTCTACGTTACCTAGCTGAGAAGCTATGAGCCCATGCACGGTCCAAGCTACCGGAGTTGCCCAGTAATACCATCTCCACCAAATCGGTATGCCCTGTAAAAAGTAAAAAGTTACAGATGCTTTCCTTGATCTTTCTTCAATCATGTAAATATTTTTACCGTTCTTGGAATCAAGAACCCTGCAAAGAGGTTCCATATTCCATAGAATGTTGCTGAGCAAATGGCGGCTATTTGATCGTTTGGTGTTAATGCCACCACCATCATTCCATAGAATGTGAAGTAGAGGAAACAAAGATATGTAAAGAGGAAAAACCAAGCCAGTTTTCCCAGATTCCATTCAAAATTCATCATGAAATATACAATGACGCCATATAGCAGTGTCTGCATTAATATATACGGAAGTTCTATCATAACCTGTAGAAATTTAACCTTTGTTAGTCTTTTTTGCTATGCACAACATGGATAAAGCTAAAGATGGCACTTGCCTGAGCAAATGCGTAGGGCAGTGCAGAGTACATTCCTGCAGCCCTTTCACGATAATAAACTGTGCGCTCAATAGCTACAACAGGTTGAACAGTTGACGAATTGTTTACACCTATAAAGAGAACAGCTGAATACATTGCGCCAATCAAATTAAATATATCCTGTTGCGTGGACCTGTATAAACCAGCAGCCTGAGTTAGTGTGCATAATTTAAGTAAAACTTTTGTAAAAAAATATAATTTCTTACCTTTTAGAACCAGTGTTCCAACAAATGGTTCCGAACATCAACGCACATACTGTTGTAAAGAACATGCGTACCACACAGTAGTGAGGATTACGCCAATATGACCAGTGTTGCTTCCAAAGACAAGCTATACATTGTTGGAGAAAAGATTGTGAATACTTTGTAGGAAATGTTAATTCTTGAAAACCTGGTGCTGGAGTACACAGCTCTTGGATGAGTGCTTGATTACACCTGTGGATTTAAATACTTAGTAGTATAGAAGTTAAGGAGTCCGGATGTATCAGTGTTTAATTACTTACTGATAAAGCGTGGAAGTTTTGTATAGATTTGCAAAATCAACACTGAGTTGAGCTTCTGATGCCTGAGAAGTCACCTCCAACATCCATGTTGCTGGGTTGTATCCATCTATAATTTTTGGCACACCATATATAGCCTAGTGAGTAGACAAACATCCACAAGTCAGCTCCATCACATCATAGGAAGACAAGATGAAAGCTAAAGATACTATTAGAAAACGAGAGATACCTGGAAGTAATCAATAAGTCTCTGGGAATGTCTGCCAAGAGGACCAGCATAGATTACTTGACCACCTTGTTTCATCAATAAGAGCTGTTAACAATAGATAGAAGTATGTTAGAATCAATCAACTTGACGATCTATACTCGATTATTCACTCACCTCATCAAAAGCTTCAAATATGTCAATGCTGGGCTGATGAATCGTGCAGACCACTGTACGACCTGTATCTACGGTATTACGCACTGTCCGCATCACAATTGCAGCAGCCCGTGCATCTAATCCTGATGTTGGCTCATCCATAAAGATAATTGAGGGATTTGCCACGAGCTCAACTGCAATAGTTAATCGTTTTCTTTGTTCTGTGGACAAGCCTGTGACAGCAGGAAGACCGACTAATGCATTTCTAAGTTGAGTGAGCTCAACAAGCTCCATAACCTTCTCAACAAACATCTGTATATAGAACGTTTATGAGGAAAAGAAATATCCATAGAATTACGCAGAAGTTACCAAAGCTTTTCACCTGTCTGGTTGCTGTATCAACTTCTTTAGGCAACCGAAGCCAGGCAGAGGCATACAAAGATTCCCAAACTGTAACATTGGGGGAGTGTATATCAAATTGTTCACAATATCCTGAAACTCTGGCAAATGTTTCTTGTTTTTTTGGGTATCCAGAAATACTTATAGTGCCCTCAATATATCCACCAGTTTTCCGTCCTGAAAGCACATCCATAAGGGTTGTTTTTCCTGCCCCACTAACTCCAACTAGTGCAGTTAAGATTCCTGGTCTGAAGGCACCACTAACATCATCTAGCAACTGCAATCTATTTGCTGCAATGCCCTGTTTCTTCATTTCCTGAAGGATGCATATGTAATTTTAAATCTGAACTAAAAATCATGGAAGGCTTTTATCTCTGCAAGTTGGATACTTACAGGAGGCATGTTAACATAGTAATTGATATGGTCGAATGCCACAGCTAATGGTTGGAAAGGCAGTATCATTCCCCTCTTTGGAGGATCTTTGGCAACATCATCTGTCAAAAGAGTGTCATGGTCAAACTGCAAGCATGTTCATCCTCCAAAATGCTAACAACACAGTCCTAAGTGAAGACTTTATATGGAACATCCCTTCTGTACCATGGAGTTTTGAGCTCCTCATAAATTGGTAAGACCTGTCCTTCGCTTTGGAAGTTGAGGACGACTTTTCCACTGCCAAATTTTCGCCTGTGCGATTTTCATGTTTCTCATAAAGGACCTCCTTTGACATAATAGCTTGTGTTTCTCCTAAAGCTATTGCCAAGCATATCAATCAGTATCTTACCACCCCGTTAAGGAAATGAACACAAATAAGGTCCTTACGCTTTAGGTAGGCTAAAGCCAGTGTAAACCCAATATTAAATATCAGTGCAAAGCCAATTTGTGCAGCAACCCCAAGCCAATACCAATACTCATTTGAAAATAGATCCCTTGACCTGATAATCATCTCGCCAAGAGACGTTTGGGAATTGAATGGCTGCTACAAATAACACGTATGTTCAACTGTCTTGCTTGAATTAAGCTTAAGTAATATTGCACCACAAGAATTTACCTTATTCCATCTTTCTGCAAGAAATTCGTTGGCAGCAAGAGCATTTTGGGCATACATTACCGGAGAAATCCAATAGCCCCATATCCACCACGGAGGAATGGAGCCTGTCAATTAACAGGATAGAATTAGAATAGTTAAGCCACTCATTAATTTTTTTAGCAGGATTGAAGTGCAACAAAATCCATTTACCTCGAGACAAGATAAACCCTCCTAGTACAAAAAAAATAAGTAAAGTAAATGATCCAAAGGTATTCGCAACAACCATACTTCTTCCCAAAGAGGCAACAAAACGAAATAGGGCCTGTGACATTTGGTTACAGGTAAATAGGACCAAGAAGTACCGGAAAAATCTGCAGAGTCAACACTTATATCAATCAAGCTTATATAATGACAAGGAGAATAGTTGAAACACCAAAAAATAAGTTGGTTAGTTAACCTTGCAGTTTCAGGAGCAAAGCCAATTGTCCAGTATGTCATGATAACCCATATTCCTGTTTCGAGAAGAGATATGGGTATCCGCGCAATGATAGAGGGCAATGACCATGCCCATGCAGGGTAAAAGAGCAAATCTCTTTGCTTGTAAAATACAGGGAGCCTGAATATCGTTAAAGCCAGTTCTGCGAACCCATTGAACATGATGCTCACAAGGCCAAAATACAAGGCGCCCATATATTTATTTCCATCTTCGATAGTTGATTCATGCATTGTAGTATGTAGAAAGAGGGTCATTGTGACAGCAGCAAGAAAAAAAATCTGCAAGCATAATTCAATATCTGCATGGTGAACTACATATGTCTTAACAAGATGCATATGTACAAGTACAGTTAGGAGTCTTACTTGGCATGTTCTAAACACGTATACAAAGGAGTTCCTTTTGATAAGAATCCATTCTCTGCAAAAGCATGCCTTAAACATTTCCCAGTTTTTCAAAGCGTACTTTCTAGTCACAAGGGCAGCAGGATGGCTTTTACTTCTGTCATAAGGAGTTGATAGTTCTTTGGAGAGGAGCATACCCATACGAGAAAATTTGAATGCATCGGCAAAATCCTTCACAGGCACGTAGCAATATGGTTTGTTTTTGTGTGCCCAGTATTGCTCTTGGTCTTTCCTTGACGTTACCTGAAAAAATATGTAAATCCAATGCTCACATTGGGTTGCTCTTTGCAAGAAAAACTACCTCCTGCAGGAAGTCTGCGACAGCCTTTCTCTCGGGACATTTAAAACCCTGGTTCTCAAAGAATTCCAAAACTTGCTCCCTCGGCCCTTGATAAACAAGCTGGCCTTCGGACAACAGAATTAAATCGTCAAACAGTTCATAAGTCTCTGGCGCAGGCTGTAGCAGAGAAACGAGCATGGTGCCATCCATTACATGAACTGACTGCCTTAGGCATTTCACAATCTGGTATGTTGTGGAGCTGTCCAGGCCTGTAGAGATTTCATCCATAAACAAGGCCTTTGCAGGTCCCACTAGCATTTCCCCTGCATTACGATCAGTTTGAGAAATATGGCTTTTAGAGAATTGAACTGGTTTGTTAAAAAAAGAGTATCTTAATTCTTAAACCTGTAGTTACTCGTTTCTTCTGACCACCCGAGATTCCTCTGCGCATGTTGTCACCCAAAAGTATATCGGCACATATGTCGAGCCCTAGGATCTGTTACAACGAATCAAAACAGTGGCTTAATGATCTGTAGTTATAAAGCAACCAATGCTAAGCTAGGTAGGCATCTACCTTGAGAATGTAGTCTGTGCCCAAGCTTGTATCCTGACCTTCCAAAGATACTGCCTGCATTGAGTATTTAGATTCTGTTAGGAACTATCTAAATAAGCAAATCTTGTAGAACTCATTCGAATTGTCAATATTGCCTTGAGAAAAACGTCGAGATCTGGGTCTGGTTTAATTCCCGCTATTTTCTCTCTCCGGGAAAGCTCCGCTAGAAGTTCTGCACAGCAAAAGAAATGCCCATTGTAACAATTGAGACACTTTGATCCAAACAAATGCCACAGGTTTGCTGCGAAGATTGAACTAACCATATCTCCTTCCGACCCCCTGACAGCGACTTGCAAAGTCTAGAGTCTCTCGAACTGTCATCTCCCCAATATGCACATCATGCTGACTAATATATGCCGAAGTTCGTTGAGGCACGAACTCCGTCAATTCGTGCCCGTTGTATGTAATTCGACCTTTCACCTGCACACACGCAATTTCTAGCAAGAGATGTCGTATGCACATCCGTTCAACTCTTAAACCCAAGTACATTTGTGTCCCCATTATTCTTACATTCAGGCTGTTGTCCAGCTTTCCTGCTAACGCCAGCAGAAACGTGCTCTTTCCCGAACCAGGTGGTCCTAGAAGCAATGTCATTCTGGCAATGAAATTTCATACATATATCAATTAGTTTATGGGGTTCTTAAGAATCCATCTATCTAATCTGTTCTATGGACGAATACGCCAAAATATTACCAACAGTGATACAGTTATAAACTATTCACATATGAGATCAGCATTTGTCTTCACCTTGTGGATTTCAGAATGCCACTGACGTTGTCTAGTATATTATAAACGGTTTTGTTAGAAGGCCATAGATAAAGCCTAGAAAGAATGGTCTGCACAGAACACAGAAACAAACGCGTTAAATGAGGTGAAGAAGCTCCTGCAAAAAAAAGGGAACCAGTTACTTAAGTACCTCAAATACATTCACAACGAAGTTGTTTAGTGTAGGAAGAGCTCTGCTTCCCACATGAACCTTTGCATCCACTGTCAAGTTTTCAAACCGCACTTCAATCTTCGGCAGTTCAATCCCAACGCTGCATATAACAAGAATTCAAATCAAGAATAAGATCATTTACAACTCCGTTAGAGGTCAAACTGGCAAAAGCCAAATAACTCACTTGTCTATTCTTTGTCGAAGCTTCAACAGGAAGCGTTCATTATCCCCTTCTGCTACGCGGAGTATTTTTTCGATAAATTCATGCCTTTGTTTATACCCCAGCTTTCTGACATCAATCTCGTGTATCTTTTCGGAGCCATCCCCATTTTCTTTTAGAATTCCCTTTCTAAGCCGATCGTAAGTAGGCAGTCTTTCCAGAGCTGCCCATTTCAGAGCTTCTTCATCATCCATCTCTTCTTGGGCAGCAGAGAAAGCTCCGTTTCTGGAGCTGAGTGTGTGATTTTCTGCCATTCTAAGAACTTTTTATTTTGTATCAATATGTAATCCAATCGCTTGCCAACATTCAAGATCAGCAGCTAAAGAATGAGATTTCTGCCAAAATGTTTTTTGAGATATAGAAGGATTGAGTAAAGTGTAGCCGCCTCGTAATCATTTCAAATCGCAAAAACGAGGCCAATCTGCAAAAGAAAAGGGCATTCACGAGTTCAAAACAGAAAAAATAAGTTTCAAGAAACGGGAAGAGGATTCTGCACCGAGAGAATGAATTAGCAGATCATTACTTTATCCAATGTCGGCCGATTATGCGCTACAATATACTTCAATTACTAACACAGAAACTATATTTTATGCCATTCTTTTTAAGCTTTGCTCCGACCGTTTTGCACCGGACTTTTATTTTAATCCATTCCAAGATGATCAAATAATCAAGAAGAAACGACGATTCAGAGCATGAACGGTACCAGAATAAAGCAGAGTGTGTGTATTGGATCATTCTTGAAGCCGGGATCCGAAGCTTGCAAATTCTGCTGCAGAAAGATTTCAGAATTGCTGCATTTCTTCGAATTGGGCCAGATTTTTATGATCTGCAGCTCGATCGAGAGCTGGAGACGCAGGGGTCACGGATTAGTCTGAAAGGAGAAGCAAGATCTGGCTCCGGCAATTTGGTGCGGTAATGAAATTTAATGCCTTGAGCTCTGTATAAAGGGATTTCGTGTGGTGGATGTGTTTAATAGGAAGATGTCACGGCGGGGGTGGTGACGTGGAGGCCAGCTGGCAGGCACGTCAGCGTCGAGACAGCTAGGTCGACACGTGGGGCTTTTTTATTTGCTTTTTTTTGGAAAAAGTGCTATAATAATGATATTTGTTTTTCGGTTTAGATATTTGAGGTAGACCTTTGGACTTGTGGAATTGTTGCACATATGTTTAATGGGTCTCCAATGGTCCAATGGTTTAATGTATTTTTTTCTAGATAATGTAATATATTGTTTCTAAGGGGGGTGTTCTGGCTCCTGGGTCTTCACATAGAATCTCTAGCCCCTCAACCATTGTTCAAGTAGTGCTGCCGAAAGCGACATCGCATCGTGATCGTGGCGCGATCGTGCAGGATCCCTGCTTGAATGCTCTTTGCAAATTGTAGCCCTCCAGATGCTCCGAAGCTTGTAGCAGCTTTGACAAAGCTTTGACAAATCATCCATCTCCCAATCCTTGACCCTTTCAAACCCTGATATAATAACGTTCCCGTCTTTTCATGTGTTCTATATTCACAATCTTCATGGCAATTCACCACTCAAATTACAGCGCGATCGTGTTACTGATTTGATTACATTTTGTCGTTATCATGCCTCTATGCAGGTTGTATGACATTGCCTCGAAGGAGTCCGGATCGTACATCTACAACCTGATAGGTATTCATGCCATTGTCCTAGATTTTGTTGGTCGACTGGCATAGAGTAGATGAATTTGGGAATATTTAACAACATTTTTGAATTCATAAATAACATTAGAAGAGCAGAACCTAGAATGTATAATAGTGTTCCAAGATGTAGCTCTATACAACCTTTTATTATCTATATCTTTTAATTAAGACCATTAAGCGCGTCTTTTAAAATTTTATATGAGATATATTAGCGCTAATTTCTTTTTTATGTAAAGCGGTGCATAATATAACAGCGAGAGGCCTCCTCTCATGTAAGTTGGATGTCAAATCACGTGCAGGATTTCATTCTAGATATAATTAAAGCAATGTTCACTTCTTGTAATGTAGTCCACGCATGGAATCAATGAATCATAGTAGTGGAAATTTTCTTAGGAATCGTCCATAGAATATGCATTTTTGCATTGTTCATAGTTTGAACCTACATTGTAAAAAAATAGTGTATTTCATATAGGCACACTATTTCATTCACTAGGGCAAACTAAATGTGGAAGCTAACATTTCCCTGAGCTTTGAGATGCTTGTATTCAAAGATTTGCAAAAAACTAATCCAACACACAAAAGAGTGTGAAGAGCAGTATCACATGAGAGATGTTTTAACCATAAACTGGCATTAGTTGTGACATAGTGAATGCCCTTGCTTTGACGTTAAGAGTTTGCCTGTATATTTTCTATTATGTTGGTGGTTCTAATAAATGACATTCCAAACCACTCCAACAACAAATAGGGTCGACTTTTGGAATGACTTGCAATTTCGTGGAGCCATGTGGCAGCCTTTACCTTGCGGAATGGAAATAGGGTGCTCTTTTTTCACTACCATTACTCTAGATTATTTTTAAGGTTCTCCATAATCGTCGCAGAGGAGTTCTTCGAGCAAACATCAGAAGCCAATTCGAGCGTCACAAACACAACTTCATTTAGCTTCTCATATGGACATAGCAAGCATAGCTTTATACAGCTTTACACAGCTTCATACAGCATCGAATCTTCAAAGGTGTTTGAGCAAGATCTCACAAGTCTTCGAGCACATAGCTTCGCACAACTTCTCAGAGCGTCGGGTCTTTTCACAAATATAGTCATCACACGAATGAAATGCTAAGCCAAGATGTGAAAATACATCTTGAGCTAATGAATCGAAAGGGAGAGATGCCCGTATAGACTCCAACAAGGCTGTATCATGAGGCCTCTCGAACAAAGTGATGGCCATAAGCTGGAACCGATCAGACCGAGAATAACCTGCCATTGCTGATCAAATGCAGGATCACTCAGCCTAGGCTCAAGGTAAAAGCATCAAGACAAGGCATCAGGCTTTCTTTGGAGAAGTCCAGGATGTTAATTGGTCATGAAACAAATGCGAGATAATACTTGACTATGCCATCGGGCCTAGCGACAGTTGAGCATTCAAGCAGATTGAAAATATTCCAGATTTCGATGATTTGTCTAGACTGTGACCTTATGAGGAGATCCTTCCAAAAAATGTCTCCACTCCTTAAAAGAATCAATTATCGCCAACATCTCCTTGTCATAAATTGAATAGTTGATTTCAATAGCCTAGAACTTCTGTGAATAATAGGCGATCGGATGCAGTTCATCGTCATCCCCCCTCCTGTGTCAGGATACCACCAAGGACAAAATCAGAAGCATTGGCTTCGACGACATATGGGTGTGAAGGATCTGCGTGAGCAAGAACTAGTGTCGTGGTAAAAGCATACTTCAGGGTAACGAATGCAGTTTCTGCTTCCATACTCCATGCAAATAGCATATCCTTTGTCGTGAGGCATGTCAAAGGAAAAGCGATATCTGAATAATCCTGAATAAGACGTCGATAAATGTTGGCAAATCCAAGAAAACGTTGAATATCTCGAACAAAAGGTGTTTGCCATTCTAGAAATTGCTGACCTTTGCAGGATCCATAAAGACTCCACGAGGAGTGATTCGATAACCAAGGAACTCAACGTTGTCCTGCTCGAACTGACACTTCTCCAGCTTAGCATGAAGTCTATGTTCCCGCAACTTTTGAAGGACCTTTCAGACATGTTCTCATGCACAGCAACTTGCACCATGTGTCGTCACATCGACAACCACTAGATGCCCTACACAAATATCAACAAAAACAACTGGGGAGATCTAGGGTGTATTCAGTGGTTTAATATCCTGATATATGGGATCTCATGTTCAATGGTGTAATAAGTAATATTCATAATATTTGATATATAATGGGCTATGCATGGGTAAAAAAAACATTTGGCCCCCTCGGGGTTGAGGAGTTATTTTATAACTCCATTGTAAGTAAAATGATGCAATGGAACTACTTAAAAATTGGATCATGGAATATGAAACAATATTCCCTTTTTTTGTAGAAGAACATGGAATGCATAAGATCTTAGTGGCTAGTCCAATAGGTTAGCAATTAATAGATCTTATGTTTAAGTCTCTAGGGGTTCGTCATATGTCATAAATGCATGCATTGACTGGAAGAGGAGCTGCTATGCATGCATGTCCAAAGCAAAGGTTAGGAGGGCAAACTAACTAGAAATACAATGCGCGCTCTATAAATAATACTGGTATACCCTCATACAAATACAATACCACAATTATATGAAGACCATAGCAGGATGACTGTATAGTTATATGTTTTGCATGACGAATTATTTTTTGTGGTTTTTATTACTAAAGTGACATAATATATGAAGTTTATAACTCACACGTAAGGGGTCCTCGTTGACAATCCTTAGTCTCTACAAATAGAAGTCAAAGCAAATGATTGCACTCACCTTTAAGAAATCAATTGTGTTGACAAGTGATTCTATTGTGTTATCGCAATTCTAAGCAATTCTATTGTGTTGTTGCAAAATGGGGCCACCATGCGATTGAATGGAAAATTAATATGAAAAGTGATATTGGTAATACAACAAATGTTAATCTTTACGTCTAAAACAAATGATAGTGGGTCTGCCTTCCGGCAGTTTTTGCATCCATTCTAATCAAGAATAGCAAATCGCTATGCAAAACCTGTAGAATCAGGTTAACATCTTGCCTTGACGTCATGGAACAGAAAGGGGTCAGGCATTCTTGCCAGCCCCTGATCTGCAGAATCCGGTCGCGCCTCAACGGCGCTCCCAGATTCTGCAGGTCAGGGGCTGGCAAGAATGCCCTCCCCCTTCCCGTTCCACATCACATAATGCTTATTATCATACAAAGGCTAGATATTATTTGATTTAGAAGACATTCAAATGTCTTGTTACTAGATGCATTATCAAAAGCATATGAAGGTTTGATTTTTACACCAACAATAACGTTCCTAGTACTTGAGGAGTATCAAAGAAGTTGTAGATGCATGCTAATTTTGCAAGCATTTTAGTATCACAATATCATGACATTTGTGTGGAAGATTGGGCCCTTATACCAAGAGCCACTCTTTGTTAAATGGGTCGTTAAACATCATATTGAAACCATTATAGTATATCTTTCAAATGAATAAAATTTATAATCACACTTTTCCTCACTTTAAAAGATTTGTAGCGTAATTTCACTCCTTTCAAGGATTCTATTTGTGGCAAGATGGAATTATTTCTCCAACAAGATATAATTATTAAAGGGACTCAGGATACTATTCCATTTCAAAAATTCTGTACTTCCAATATTCACGTGAGTAGAAGAAAAATATACAATTTTAATGATGGCATGATCCTTCTTGATATCATATATTTGGTGATATGTAGCATTTGCCATCGCTTTAAGCTTTATAAAGCTATAGATAGAATAAAGCATGTCAATATTGGATTGAACATTTACTTTCGTACAAGATCCTAACGAACATCACAATTAAGTAGGAAACAGATAGATTGACCTCAGGATTACAACTTCTCTACAAGTTTGAAGATTCTAATATATAATAACAATGTAGTACTATAAATGCTAGATAAAACCTTCCCTATCGTAAACGATTGTGGATGATCTCGTCAAGGATTGCCCCACTAGTTCAAAGATACTAAAGCCATGGTTAGCTTGTTTGCTATCATATTCTCCTAGCGTGATTGACTTATTAGTATTCTGCTTAAAGAACCCATCATAATTCCTTCATTTGGTACAAGTTTTCTTGCTACCATGTTGAAAACATGGCGACTAATGCAGAATATACCTAGAGGTATACAGCTGAAACATGACATTACATTATTAAACATTCAATCTTTATTGTATATCTTAGTTGTAACTTTAGCATTACCTCTCATAATTGAATCTAACTTTGAATTATCCTTCTCTTATCAAAATGTAAAGTGAGTCAACATTAACACGGAATATGAATTTTGTGCCACCATGTGGCGCTGCCCTATAATTCGGAATAGAAACAGAGGTAATGATTCTAATGAACCGGTCGATAACTAATGATTTTCTTCGTGACAACAGGTCGATAGCAGGTGATTTCTTTTGTCTCTCCATTATCTGTTTTTTAGAAGAATGAGGTTGGAGCTCCCTTTCCACAACAGCGGCAGACTCTCGCCCCACTACCGGTCGTGGGGCATAAAAAAGGAGCCCCAAGCGTCGTTCCCTTGTACAATGACATATTTTACCATCTCTTGCTTTATTAGATTCCAACATTAACCTATTCTTTACCCTTACGAAGCTCTCAAAGGAAATCTATAATTAAATCTTATTAGTTTCTTTTATGTTGGAGCTTGGGAGCCTGCGTGAATAGGAATAAGAAGCAGCTTTTGACTTAACCTTAGTTGATAGAGTTTTGTTTGCAAATTTTGTTCTAGCTACCACACATGTTTCTTTTTCTTTGTTCTTTTTCTATACCAATACCAATTAAAAGATCTTGCAATACCATTCGAGAGAAAAATTAGAGACTATATTGGGGTGGTATCACCATCCTAATCTGATATCACTAATATCTAAGTCTTGAGGGATTGTAGGGAGGGGTTTCTTGCAGTGGTTTGAGGAGGATTTGATATAGATGTAAAGATGACAATTCCTGAAACCATAGACCAAATCCCTAAAACAAATGAATGGGTTGTTATAAAAAAACATAGATTTAGAATAAAAAATAATTACGTTATCTCACTGATTATATTAGTCAAAGTAGTCTTACTAGGACTTTGAGTTATGTTGGTAGAGGTTTGAGCCCCCGTATTTTATATTTTAAAATCATTTCTGGCATTTTTTAATACGAAGTCTTTCTGCAAAGTCGCTTATCGCTTCATCAAAAGCTGATACTTCTCCTTCTATCTTTGGAACCGGACATTAAAAAATGTCTATACACAACTTCAAAAGGAATTCTCTGGGTGACCCAATGAATGATATTATTGAAAGCAAACTCCACGAGATAGAGGTACTCTGCCCATTCGCAACAGAGAATTCTTGAATAAAAGGGTATATCGTACAAGGAAAAATTAATTGAAACGGGGATTTTTGAACAAAAAAAGTATATTCTAATGGGGGAATTAGTAGAAATAGGAGATTGCAAATGCACATGGGGGTATTCTCAAGAAAGGGGGATTGGATTAGAAGGGAACTTACGAATGAATTGGAGTATTTTCAAGAAAAAGGAACTAGCTCAAAAGGGAATTTGTGAACGAATTGAAGTGTTTTTAAATAAAAGGGGATTGAGTGAATGGGAATTACCAACTAAATAGAGAGTTGCACCTTGGGTAAGCACCATTGTTGGCCATCATCCTTGCCGTAATTCCCTAGGTGCAACTTCATAAATCTCTTGAACTATCTTGTCTAAACTTGTGAGGTGTTGGATGCTTGTCTTTTGAAGGACATCTATCAGCTAATCGACAAAAAATTTCACTACTCCAATAGTAAAACATGAAAAGGATCAAAGATGAGATCCTCTGGTGGTTTAAAGTCATAAAGTTTTTGAAGGGCCCTTTAAGATAAATGCATTAAGCACAGCTGCCAAACATTTGCTCATCAAGCCGATATATGTAAACACTGTACAACTTGCATATATATTAAAAAGGTTCTGTCAGAAAAAGGACAATATTCAGAGCTTAGAAGATTGATACAATATCCAGTTATAAGATGAAGGGGGGATGTTGATATTATCATGTTATAACATTTGGAATATTGACATTTATTGGAATATAAGTTGTTGCTATACAAGATGAATGGCTCAGCAGTGAGGAAGGTATCTAAAAGAGAACACAAAGTAAAATTGATATGGTTTGTATAGGTCATGGTGATATATGATTATGACCTATATTATTTATCATCTAGGTTATACATATGGAAATGAATACATATTTTTAGAATTTTGAAGACAGTCGAATTACTTGGAGCCAAAAACACATACGAAAATTAGGTCGGGCACTCGGCTTAGAAACAACAGAGATCGGTCAGGCTCTGTAGCCGTCATGAAGTATAAAATAATAAGGATTGTTTGTAATGATAATCTGGTTGTGAAAAACCAATTGCAGATAAATTAAGATTGTTTGGGCTCTCGGGATTTTTCCTGGCCAAACGAGCTACAATATTTGGGTCACACCCAAATGAATAGTGGTTACTGTAGCAATTGCATAAAACATATATTGATTAATATAAACATCTATGTTTTAGTTGAAATTAAAATTTATTGCCTTGAGGTTGTGTGTTGTGTCAAAGTGCATCTAGAACATTCGTGATTAGGAAATTATATTGAATACTCCATAGAAAAATCATCATAAATTCCTCAATACCATAAAGCAAATGGCTTATTGGTTGATTTGGAAGCAGAGAAATCGTGTTAGTTATTCAAAGAAGAGTGTCGGTGTTGCTTGGATCAAATTTTTGTTTGAAATCGGGCTGATTAAAATTAATTGGTATAGCCCATGAAAATAAGACGCAAGAATCCGATGAGATTGGTAAAAAATAAGAAACTTTGAGGATCATTTTAATGTTTTTGTTTGTGATCGAATGTTGCTCTCATATGATGATTTTCTAGTCTTTAGAAATGTTGATTGCCTTGACAACCAGGATGAACTGTAAACTGCAATTGGAGGATATATCTGTAGTTATGACGCATGATATCTAAGCCCAATTTCTGAGATTTATAGACATGTATTATCATCATAGAGCTAAGCATGATGCTCATGGTGAAGGCTTCGTTTTTTTCACTGATATAACACCTCTTTGATTATTTGCCTTCGCCCCATATTGGTCTAAAATTGGTTGGCTTTTGGACAAGTGGTCACAGATCTGGTTATAATTGATAAGGATGTAGAGGATCCCCCAAAGGACAAAAAAAAAATTATTAATTAAAAGGTGAACAATAGAAGGTATACATACCTCATCTAGTTATGTAAACACAAGAAAATGCTCCTGAAACAAGAGCCTAAAGCATTATGTTTTTACTTCAGCATAGGAGGCTAATGATAAGAACTAATTTGAAGATACTGAATCCAAATGCAGTTCTTCACTTCTTTCCTGAGAGAAGACTATAAGCCATTAGTATCTTAGTCTGGGCTATAGCAATAACACAATGAACGGATGAATAAATGCCTTGAAAAATGTGCAGATTGACCACAGTAGCCAATCAGACCCTAGGTGGAGCACCTTCTGCTTAGTTGGGGCCCATGAAGCTGGGTAGGACTCCAAGAGAACAAATTGGCTATCCAGTATACTATTGAGTAAACCTTATCGCGAAGACCATGCTGGTTGAACTTTCAGACAAGAAAAGTGGCAATGCTCAAGTGTTTCAAGATCTGAAAGGCAAAACTGACATACTATAGAGATATGAAGATCATAATCATGTTGCAAGACATTTACATGTGTAAAACTTGCCAATAAAGTATAAAAACTCTAGGAGACAATGACTTATCTTAAAGCCTCCGCCATGTATGAGACCACATTGGTTCTGGGATCTGCAATTGCCATCCATTTGGTGATAGGAGAGACCATGGAGCTAAGAGGAGACGATATATAGAGCAGAAATGTAATTATAGCTCAATGTGTTTGGACCTTTCTTGTTGTACAGGGTCCTTCGACATTGCTATACAGCTTGTGCTATCACAATACATTTCAGTAGGTTGTGGTTGATTAAATCCCAGTTCTGTAATTAACCTTCTTTCCCATATTAATTCCTTAGCACACAAGATAGCATCTACATATTCAGCCTCAGCACTTGACATTGCAATTGAGTTTCCAATCTATAGGGCCACCACCTAAGATCATAAAGTAATCGGAGGTAGATTTTCTCATGCCTGAATCACCTCTCCAATCTGCATCACAATATGACTTCAAGTCTAGATTTTCTGAACAATAGGTTACACCTGTGTCCATTGTCCCTTTTAGATACCTCAATGCCTTTTTGGCTGCAAAATTGCTGCTGAATCCTTGCTACAGTATTCTGTCTAGAAAGAATCTGTTTACCACTAAATCCTTTCAAAGTATCTTCTTTAATTAATCCATGCACGAACAAAAGAGAATAAAAATGGTCATATCTGCTCAATCTATTAATAATACGAGCTATGTCTGGTCTTGTGCAGTTTGCCACATAAGACCAGCATCTAATTAATGATCTATAAGGTGTCTTATTTATTTCTTCTCTTTCAGTATGATTCTTTAAACACATTTGTTCTGAGATTTTGCAGAATTGCAGTCTTGCATTTTTAAACTTCTACATACCTTGAATTTGACCCTTCTGAGTAAGAGTCATTGTTTTATTAGCTCGATCCTGATGTACTTCAATGTCTTTTTAAAGGTCCTCAAGGTTTGACATTTTGAATCTCTTATTCAGAATATCTTCGCAGTGATGTAAGCATTTTGGTCTTTAGATATCATGACATTATCATCAACATAAAGTGCAATTATGTACCATTCACTTTCTGACTCAAATTTTTACAAGTTCCCATCATTTTTAAGTCTAGAAATCAAATAGGAATCCATGCACTCGTATCATTCTCTAGGTGACTACTTAAGTCCATAAACTGCCCTTTTCAACATCTACTTTACTTGTACCTTCCTCAAAACAAGGTGGATGTCTCATAAATATCTCTTTTCCTAATTTGGCATTTAGGAATGCAGTGTTAACATCCATATGATGTACTTCTAAATTACAAGCATTTGCTATGGACATGCATTTGCTACGTACTTCTAAATTACAAGCATTCTTATACTATTCTATGAAAATCCTTGAGCCACAAGTCTGGCTTTATACTTAGGTGTTTTGCCATCTAGTTTTGTCTTCAATTTGAAGAGCCATTTATTCCCTACTATATTTTTATCCTCATGCATATCCAGTGTTGTATCCAGATGCGAGATACGGTAACTTTCAAGTATTTTAGCGCATCTGCACCGTGAGGTGCAGACGCACGGAATAAAAAATGCATTGTTTTTGTGTCAAATGTTGGTAGTTTTCAACAAAAGTATGGTAAGTATTTTATAGGTACGGTACGTATTTTATAGGTATTTTATAGGTACTGTAAGTATTTTATAAGTATTTTATAGGTAGGGTACGTATTTTATAGGTACGGCAACAACACCTTTTAACGTACTGGTTTTTTTTTTCGGGTACGTTAAAAACTCAGAGGTAACGCGTTACAGGTAACGACACGTAAAATATTTTACGAAGCACTGCATCGTATAAAAGTAATGCGTAATCTTCTTTCGTGCATATCTACAACCACAAAGATTTCAGTCCTCCTGAAAGATGTCATTTCATCATCCATAGACTTAAGCGAATGTGCCTTCTCAGGTACGATCAAAGCTTTATTGTAGCTTCTTGGAACATTAGTATCTAAGTGCATTAAGATTTCAAATAAATCATTAATCTCACCTTCACTCTCATATAGTCTTTTACCTCTCCATGCTCATCTCGTCCAAAAGCTTGGATCCAACTTGAGTACTTCCTACAATGTTTGAGCCTCAGTCTGCATTTTTCTTCTGGCATTAGCATTATCTTCTTTTATTCTTGGTAGCCTTTTAATATTTGGTTATTGTATTTGGTGATGGGGCCTAGTCCCCAGGTTTTACATGGGCTGTTGCCCTTGCATGTGCCGTCCCATAACCCGTTAGGTTCCCGTGGACGTAAAAATTCTTATCTTATCTTATCTTATCTTATCTTATCTTATCTTATCTTATCTTATCTTATCTTATCTTATCTTATCTCCATGGTTTTCTCTAAGGCCAAAGTTTGTTATAGCTTTTTCTAGGTCTTGTTCCCCCCTGCATAAAATCATCATCAGTAAAAACAGATATATCTAAAAGTTTTCCCTCCTGATTTGCATCATCAAGTACATTAGAGACACTGACTTCAACAGTGCCTGGAGTGCTTGATCACTTTTACATTCTATAATTGCATCTCCTGCATTTACCCTTGGTATGATTTTGTAGAATTGACTCCCATCAAATATATATCCCTGCTTATTATAATTCTTCTCTTATCAGGGTCAAACAATCTGTAGGCCTTTCACTGAGCATCATAACCTTTCATGTAGATTATCAGAGATCTATCATCAAGCTTTTTTCTCACCTCATCTGGCACATGTATAAAGGCTAAGCATTCATATGCTTTTAAGTCATCAGAAGAAGGTATTTTAACATCTGGAATACAGTACCTTCAGTGCTCAATGATGGCAAGATGTTTTGTACATGAAAAGCAACTCCATTCTGTTGGAGAGAATACCTATATGTAAGCTGTCTCTTGATGCCTTTATTCCTGCAATAATGCTTAGATTCTTCTGAGATGAACTCTCCTTCCCTATCAAAATGTAGACCTTGTTATGTTACATGTTTCTGCTTTCACTTCACTCACATAATGTTTAAAGGTCTCAAATGCTGCATCCTTTGTTTTTAGACAATAGACATTATTTACCTTTCCGCTAAAATTATTAATCAGTGTCATGAAATACCTTTTACCTGTGAGGCTTGTCATATTTAATGGTCTATACAAGTCTGTGTGAACCAAATCTAATATGCCCTTGGCTCTGTTAAGAGATATTTTAAAAGGTAGCCTATTGTGCTTGCCTAGAATGCATTCTGCACATTTTGACGCATCACCTTTATTTTCAGTGACATTGATTATTCCCTGCTTTGCTCGTAGATCAATAGTTTTTGAGTTAGCATGACACATCCTGTGATGCCAAGTTTTAATTGTAGGAAATTCAACATGATTGATACTAGGTAAGACATGATTATTGTGTAAACCAAATAGGTTCCCAACTCTTTTTCCTAGAAACATAACTTTATTATTGAGAAAAACCTTATATTGCAATTTTTTAAAAAGAACCTTATACCTAGATCTACCAATTGAGAAACTGATATCAGATTTCACACCAGGCCTGACATGCAAAGTACAGTCTCTAATTGTATTTTGTTCCCTTCTAAATCAAACGATTCTATCATGCCAACATCTTCTATCTCTTGAAGATCTCCATTTCCAAGTTGTGCATGTCCTCCCTTCCTCTCTTTGCAAGCTTTAAGAATACTTGAAGAGGCAACTACTGTGTTTTCAGCTCCAGAATCTACTATCATAAAGTTATGGTCCTTTCTATCTCTATTCAAAGAATGTACTTCAGAAAACCTTATCCCTGTGTCTTCATCTTGCTCATCCTCCTCAGCACGAGCTTCTTCAGTAAGGTTCAGTGTTGGGTTTCCCCTTGCAGCACCCTTTTCCCTATTATCATATCTTCTCTTATTTTCTGCAATTTTTTGTTTACCTTTTCCCATTGTCCATTGTCCTTTGGGACTTGAACATTTTGCAGCCGAATGTCCTTTCTATTCTATTCTATTCTATTTACCTTCACAGTTATAACACACAATCTCTTTTCTTGCCTTAGGACAATCTGCCTTAAGTTGTCCATAACTATCACAAATAAAACATGGACATACCTTTTTTTTGCTAATAGCATATTGTTTCTTTTAGCCTTATATTTTCGAGCATACAGTACCTCAGAGTTGTCTTCATCGTCATCACCAATCTCGCCTTGCTCAGATTCTGTTCTCACCATTTGTATAGCATGGTCCTTTGATTTTGCTACATTTCTCAAACAATGTAGCAAGATGCGCATTTTTTTTTTTTTTTGAAGGCAAGGTATTTTAGATTTTATTAATAAGTAAACATAGTACAGATAGGAAGAATTATCCCAGTCGTAAATGGATCCCTTATGGATCAGATAGGAAGAATTTCTCGCTAATTTGCAGCCAGCCATTATGCAAGAAAGCCTCTATAAAATAACACCCCTGTACTAAGGCAAGATGCGCATTGTGAGAGACTGCCCTTGGTATTGCTGAAAGTTGATACTCCTCATTAAGTATGACTCCAGCCCCTTCCAAATTTGCAATGATGGAGTTAAACTTTTCAAAAAAGTCAGTTATATTATCTCTATCATGCAACTTTCATTTCCTCAATTGTTTTTCAAGAACATCAATCTGAGAAGAAGATTTGGCAGCATAGTTCTTTATCATACACATCCACATTTCCGTGGATGTCATGCCTCTAAGCTTGAGTTTTGATCACTACCCTTACTTTGCAACAGATAGTTGTCTGGGCCTCCATAAGCTTTCATCTACATCACTAATAGAAGTTGCTACTATAGTAACAGTACTTTCTATAGCATTCCTAGCCTCTCCACCTATAATGGACCCTTCACTATTTGTGCTAGAGCTGGTTCCTGCTCCACTAGTTATCCATGCACTCAAAGTAGCAACAAGATCTGATAGCATTTGAATTAATTAGGTACCACAAGCTTTCGAATTCAAGTACTTGTCTAATGTCCTGCTTCCATATCTGAAAGCCTCCTTCTCCTTTGAATACCTCTATATAATTTAAAAGGTTAGCACCAAAACTTGACATGTTAGCAGACCTGAGCTCTGATACCATTGATGATTTTTTCTATAGAGTATTCACTGTATTTTCCTAGTCACTATTGTTCTAGATTCACTTTTACACAATGGATAACCTCAAGGCAATACACTTGAATTTCATATTATATTCAATATATTGCCTTATGCAATTGCTACTGTAATTGCTATTCATTTGGGTATTGACCTTGAGTTGCTACATTTGTGCTTTCTTTTCAAGTTGTGTTTATCTCTAAAACTATGCTACATTTTGAATGATAGGTATCAAGCTTTATGTTTATATCTAACTTCTTTGCAATTGCCTGCTAAATCGCTACATCTTCCAGGCTTCCTCAAGAGTTTGTACCAACGACGAGGAAAATATTCCAGGTTAGAAATTTATGTTGTCAAGGTTAGTAATTTGTGAACATATGTTCTTTCTTCTTAGTTTAGTGCTTCATAGTCAAAGTTAAGAAGCATCACAAGTCTATGATTATTTTTCCTTTAAAAATTGCATGAGTGCAGTATAAATCCATTTACTTATTGGTTTCATGCACTACATTTTTAATATATTTTCAGTGTAGGAATAAAGGTTCAAGTTCTCTAATTTGGTGCACATGACCATCCTAATTTGGTGCACATGGCCAATAAGCAAAATTCGGTGCACCAGTTTGTGATTTTGGAGAAAGAAGTGGAATCTGATCATGAGGGTTTATGGTTTGAGTTGAGCGGACAGGTGCATAGACAATCCCTTATGAGAACTTTTACCCCTAAAATCAAATTGGACTTTAAACAGAGAGAAAAATATCAGAGACATTTGGACTCTATGCTTGCAAACTTGCAGTGGATGGGCGATCTCGAGATAGATTCCCAAAATTTGACCAAACTGATGTTAGAGGCAGCCAGTCTGGGATTTGGTACAACTACAAAAAGACAAAGTGGACGCCCTTGCAACAGTTGGTGGGATGATGACTGTAAGAGGGCGAAGGCATGTTTGCCAAAAAACTACAGGGTAAAACCCAAATGGTATAAGAAACTCATCAAAGAGAAGAAGAGCCATTTCCATGCAAAAAAACAGTCCGAGCTTTCTCATACACTTCACGAGAATCCCAAATTGTTCTGGAAAAAACTGCAAGGTAAACAGCTTGACACGGATTTGAAGGTAGAAGATCTTCTTTCCTTGGTTCAGAGTATTTATTTCAATGCAGAGGCTGGTGGAATGCCAATAATCAGCATTACGGAAGAGATCTTTGATGAGGAAGATGTGGAGGCTCAACTTAAGCGAATGAAAAATGGGAAAGCTCCAGATTTGATGGGTTTGTCTGCTGAATTGATGAAGTGGACAGATGGCAAACTGATACATCAGATAACAGACCTTATGAACATGGCTGTACGGCATGGTTTACCGAAATCCTGGAGGGAATGCAGGATTGTCCCAATACACAAGTCTGGAAGCAAGAAGGATGTGCAGAATTACCGTACCATAATGATTGGTAGCGTGTATTCTAAACTTTTGGGAGGCCTCCTAGAGCAAAAAATTAGTGAATGGGCAGAACGCCATGATAAGAGAGCTCACTGTCAGGCAGGTTTCAGGAGAAAACACAATACTTTGGACCATCTCCTTACTCTAAGAGTACTTTTTGAACAAGCCAAGAAACCGAGACAAGCTCTTTACTTGGCATATATCGATTTCTCGAAGGCCTTTGATACCGTACCTCGAGACAAACTGTGGTTGAGGATGGAACAGCTTGGTGTTCCATCTGTCTGGAGAGGGGCAGTAGCACGATTATATGAAGAGGTGCTTGCCAGATTGTCTACAGGGGTACCACATGAAATTCGAAGCACGATGGGAGTTCGCCAAGGATGTCCGCTATCGCCGACCCTGTTCGGACTCTATATAGATGAGTTGGAGGAGTGGCTACAGAGTAGCGGGCAGGCTGGAGCCAAGTTAGGAAGTTTTGTAATACAATTACTGTTGTATGCGGATGATGCAGTGTTGATGGCAGATTCCTCAGAAGGCCTACAAGAGCATTTAGACAATCTGAGCCTTTTCTGCACATCCAGAAGCATGAAAGTGAATCTTTCTAAAACAAAGACTATGGTGATTGGCACCACAAAACATCCAATTTTTTCATATCAGGGAGAGCAATTAGATGATGTTGACTGCTATAAGTATCTGGGCCTGAAGATTTGCACAAATTATAAATGGAAAGAATGTGTGGCATCATGGGAGGTAAGGCTGCGTTATACTCTATGCTGTCTAAGTGCCACAATGCATCTCTATCTAGTTGGGGGCTTAAAAAGATGCTTTTTAAGACCTTACAGATAGTCGTCTTATACGGTGCTCCCATTTGGGGGCCTTCAGTACACATTCGCTCATGGAATCAGATAGAACAGGTCCTGAAGATTTTTATTCAAGAGGAATTAGGGGTGCGCAGGCAGATTCCTTATGCAATTTTGTTGGCAGAAACAGGACTGCTCCCTTTAGAAGCGGAAGCTTTATGCTTGGCCATAAACTTCATGAACAGACTAAGGAGTATGGATACAAATAGATTGCCAAGAATGGCAATGGAATTGCCATCAGGATGGCTTCAAGAGGTATATATGTGGGCTGGTAGATGGGGAATAGTGGTAGAAAAAACGGGCCAGGAGGAGATCAGTGTTAGGGAAGCAGTTCAAGAAAATTCTGTTAGAAAATTATGGGAAAATTGTGGATCAAGGAAGATCTTCTATCAAACAGAAGTAAACCTCTCACTCATATATGCCAGCGCGGACTACCTGAATGCTCCTATATCTAAACAGCTAAAAAAAACAATTGCAAGATACAGATCGGGATCACATGCTTTGAAAGTGGAGACCGGGCGTTGGATGAAACTAATCCGAGAGGATAGAACATGTGACATTTGCAGATCAGGCGAAGTGGAAGATGAGAAGCATATTTTTCTACAGTGTTCTGCATATCAGCACATACGAGACCGGTATGGTATCTGTCAACCAAATTTTCATTCTCTACTATCACTAGATTCTAGATTACTAGGCTGTTTTATGATATCAGTGGAATCTCACAGAGACCTACTGCTCAAAATTCAACAACAATAGTGTTACTCATTGTACTCTGTTGCTTCATGACCCTTAGGGTCCAACGAAGCACGATCATAATAATAATAATTATTATTATTATATCTTATATAGCCTATCAACTCATATGACGATTAACTGGTTGTATCTAATGCTGTCAATTTTGTAACGGTGATACTTTTGGTTCAATAAAGGAGCTTGGCTCAGGGATAAAATTTGGTTTCAAACCTTAGATCAAGTTTCTTGACATTTCAGATCATTCAATGTCTAAGGAATCCCATCACCGTTTAGACAGCAATTGTGCTATATATTAGGGACGTGTACCTTTTATTGCTGCTTTGCAACCCCATGAATGAAAGGGAACTTTTAATTACTAAACAGAAAAGAGTACAAATTTGTCAATCACTTTTGACAATAAATAAATTAGCAATCAACAGAATTGATGAAAATAAAATAAATATATCCTTTTGCCAGCTGCAACTATATGTACTGAATGTACTGATGAAATCTAGTAAGATGAATGTCACTTGTAAATTTTTTGAGTGATAACAAGTGACTACGAAGGATCAAAATTGTTATGTATAGAATGTATAAAGAAAGCTCCTTAAGATTATACGATTACACTACATCATACTGCATGAAAGGTGTGGTGTCTTCGAATTAGAACCAAATATAATCTTCAACCATGTCACCAATGCCAAGGTCTAGGAGGACGAGTAGATAGATAGATAGATAGATAGATAGATAGATAGATAGATAGATAGATAGATAGATAGATAGATAGATAGATAGATAGATAGATAGATAGTATTTTTACGTCATGCCACATTGCAGCATCCATGAGGACATATGACGTAACCTCAAAGACTTGAACGCAAGATCCCTTAATTGCTAACCCAATGGGCTAGACACTAAACCAAACAGATGTAGAGAAAACCATGGAATGTCAGACCAATTGTGGATATATACCTGAAGCATGAGGAAATGGAAATTGATTTCAGCAAATGCATTCATCCCATATATCACAAACTTGCCCATATGAAAATTATAGCTATTCCTAAAGGCTTTGTACTGAACAGGAGACATAAAAGCATTAAAGGAGAACAACAAAATATTTAAGTTTCAAACTTGATAGGCGTCAAGTAGAACATCCTTGAATCTTGCTACCATGGAGTCTATAAAATCATTAGATGACAATTCAATGTGTTTACAATTGAAGAAATTGAGATGACCAATAAATTGACCAAAAGCAATTGTATCATTGCCATTCCTTTAATATAAGTGTCTCAGGGTCTTTTTTTATTGGTGGTGTACAATAAAGCAGTCCAGGACATAGGGTGCTTAACGGGTGCTGATTGCCCTTCAAGCTACCCTTCATTGCCCTTCCCTTGCCCTTCATTGCCCTTCAAAAAATATTAGGATGTTCTTTAGTTATGTATAACATAATGAGCATATTAGTAATGTGAAGCCCCGATCACACATGTTATCTATGAAGGTGCTGATTTAGTGCTTGAATTTCGTTTTTTTGTATACCACCAGCAAAAAAACACCCCTCAGTTCTTCAAAAAAAAAAAAAAAAAAAAAACCCTTTACATCTACTCTGGACCTTTATGGGGACCATCCTAGACGTTTAACATTAAAGATCCAAAGACCAATAATGCTACAATTTGCAACCTCATACATATACAGGTGTCCTATATCTATGAGCACAGATCTGGTTACAAGAATGTTTAAATATTCCAGATATATTCCATATAAGCATATACTTTTTACAAAACGGTGTATTCCATAAAAGCAAATACATTTTACCAAAAGATGTATTCCATATAAGCAAATACATTTTACATTTTTCTCTAGTTACTAAAAAATGTAAGACAACTGAATTTTACTTTTTAACAGTAGTAAACTGGAGTTTCAAACCGTGTACTGCAAGTAGAATACAACTTGCATCATATTTACTGTTTTGAGGAAGTTTCATCCAGAAATTTTGCATAGACATATCAATTGAAAGTATACATTGCAGGGAGCAGAAATTCCTGTTACCTGCACCACAACGAACAAAAACAAGCGTTAATACGGTTGCAATTGAACATGGTAGCAGGTGTCGTAAGAATTTCTGGGTTTATAGCCCTTCACCCTGCTTGTAAACCACAAACAGTTATCAAGGCATAAATATACACATTTAACAATGCTAGACTATGCTCCAAAAGCCTAGAATGTTAAATTAATTAATCTTTGTTATTCCCTGGCTACCTGGAATCACAAAAGATAAGTACATAATTATTCTATCATTCTATGACCATAATAGTTAGATCTGTAGCCATTAGACCTGCAGCAGCCTTATTATTTTAGCTTATGACCTCCAATACTGCTCCTGGAAGATCAGTTCTATGCAAGTTTCTTAAATCCTTTCCTTATTGTCATTATTTCTATTTCTGTCCATAACCTAGAAGATTATTGCTACCAGGCCAGTTCTAAGTCAAGGCTTGTAATAAAATATGTATCTCAGTCTTGACCAAACCATTACAATCAGATCTGCAATAATGTACATTATTTGACTGAATTACCACTTAAATTTGTAGCTAGTAAATCATGAGCATCTATTATACTTCAGCCCTGACCCCTAGTTATGTGCATGGAAGATCTATTGTAAGCTATTTCCATAAGTCCTATCCATATTATAAATATTTGTATCCCAGTCTCTCATGTAGACAAACACAACAAGCAGACCTGTTTCCAGCCTAGGCATGCATCAAAAAGCATAGGTCTGTCCTAGCTCAAGCAAGCATTATTAGATCTACAAGTATTACTCTAAATTATTAGATCCAATAGTAGAATTCTATAATAATACTGCATTACACTTTCAGATCCTAGAATCCATGTAATCCCAAACCTGGTTAGTTCGAGTTGGCATGCAGGCCTGAGGATTCGCCTCCATAATGGCTTTGGCTTTGGTATTTGCCATATCAAGTTGCTTGCTAAATCCAGCTTCATCCATATTATTGTTGGTGTTCATGACACTTGCTTGAGTCCCCTGCAGATCAAGCTGCTGCTCTACATTCTGCATACTGTCTCCATGAATTTCTCCACCTTCAGCAGTAGGTGGAAGCACAGGAGCCATTTCTTTCTCCTTGCTGCTGCTTGCAATCAGTGCAGGCTTATGAAACTGAAAAACCTTCAATCTTTTGGCCATGCTTTTCTTCTCCTCCTGCAACTTCCTTCTGGTGACCATATTGAGATCACCCTTTCTTCTGCCCATGCATGCCCTAAACTAATCAGAGCTTACGCAAGCATCTTCATGCCATAGCAAATCTTAGAGCTCGGTATCAAAAACAACCTCCTTATATGGTAGTTTCGGGTTAAGATCAGTCCTTACCTGGGAGGACATTACACCCGAAGGTGTTCCGGTCGTCAGGTCCAGCCTATTCCACGATGTTGGTTTAGGGTTTGTTTCAATTTTGTTACATATTTAGATCATTTAATTTTAATACTAACACATAGTTCCTAGTTTCCCAACAATGCACGTGCATGTTAAAGTTCCATGGACTTACCCATAGGTTATTACTTAACCCATTTATTCCATTGCACTGATCTTATTACCATGCTTAACATAATAAAAAACCCTGCCACCTACCGTAGTCCAGGGGGCCTTAGCATGAGGAAATCTTCTAAATTGACAACAAGGAGAGTAGGGCCTTGTTGCCATGCAAGGCCCTACCCTTCCTATGCTGTTCTGCTCATCAACAAATATATAATTTCAGACTATACCAGAGTTTTAAGTATTCTTACCATATCTCCAAAATTGTAGAGTATACCTGGATATTCTTCCATGTGTAGTGTTTGAAACACGTGTTTGCATACATCCTTCCTTTTAAATCCATTTGAACAGAATGCCTCAATGAGGGCAGCAATATCCAGGGCTGCATTATGTGCAGAAGAATGTGTATATACGTATGGCATAACTTGAGATATAATTACCTTTGAAGCTTGTTTGTATGGTCTACAGCTATCCGCCATTATGAACTTGCTGGCTTTGAATGGAAGTTTTTCCCTTTTGTCATATCTTGAACATTCAAATATTCCCCTTTCATGGTCAAGTACCTGTATTGTCATATTCAGGAAGTTGCATTTATACCCGATCTTCTCCTGCTTATTTTGTGTATCATGATATTCTGTTTCATCCTTTATCCCAAGGTATTCCATGTTATATACAGTAAACTCAGCATCTTTTATGAAGAACTTACCCAAATCTCCTCCATTTAGCACATTGAGATCATCTATATATCGTGTTGCATGCTGAAACCTGTAGATGTCACTAAATTTCCCATTGTGTGCTAGTTTCAGTATGAATCTCAGCTCATGCCATGCTAGATAAAGGTTGCACCATGCGGGGCTGCATGAGAAGCCCATAGGGATGCCCCTCTTTTGTCGCCATGTGTTCTTTCCCATCTGTAGAAAACAGTTATTCAAAAGCCATTTATTCATTTCCTTCAATTTGTCCCTGGGGATATTGGTCCAACTGGCATGTTCTTTGTCAGTATGTGCTCTTACCCATTTAACTATGAAAGTATCATTTTTTTCTTTGACGAGTAAGTCAAATAGTCTGTGTTCATTTAGAGTATAATCCCAGACTAGGTCAATTACCTCATCCATTATGCTGCAGATTCCGTCATCCCCAGTAAGTGGAATGTTCTCGTAGCATTTGGTAATATCAGCAGAGAAGACATTATAGATTTTGCAAGGTAAGTTCAATACCATGTCATAAACAGACTCAATGATCCAACATGCATTAATCTTGTTTGGATTCCACATTCTAATTCTTGCAGTCTGCCTATAGCATATTTTTGGCCATAGTTCAAGCACATTATTTAGTATTGCCGTAATCATACTGGCCAGATCAGTATATATAGTGTTGTTGGCATTTGTTAACCACCTATATTCCATTTTGTGGGCCTTGTAGCTGGCCATTAGATATGGTAACTTCAGGTTTTGTGGTAACTGTTTACCAGTAAACTCCCCAATATCCTTTATACATTTTGCTTTAATGTTTTCAGCAGCATGCTCACATCTTTCAAAATCCTCACTGGTCAACCTCTTAATAGCCATATCATATATATGCTTTTGGCATATGAACACGGGATTATTGGCGGCTTTATCCAATCCTGACACATACAGATTTTTGTTAAGCCATTCGATATTCTTCTTCACCTCCAAGTCCTTCAGTAGAAACCTTTTGGGTAAGAGAGTGCTTTTTAATTCCACTATTTCCATGTGTGCATAGCACATCAATAGGTTGCATAACCCCTGTATGTCCTCATTTGTAAGATCCAGTAAGCTGAATCTATGTACAGTAAAGAATTGATCACACAGTTTCTGGAAGTCCTCCATTACTTGTTGCACATTAAGGCAGTCATCAGGAATATGGTTAAGTCCATGCGCAAGTGCATTTCTGAGTTTGGTACTGTGGATAATTTGCAAGTTAGTGGTGCGAACATGTCCAATGCTATGATCAATGAACTTGGTGAGATTTGGATTATTGCATGGACATTTGGCCATGTTACCTTCTGCAAACACTTTAAATGGTTTATACAGTTTATGTTTAAGCTGCTCTGTGTATCTCCATGCAAATACTGTGTTCTCAACAAGCTCACTGCCTCTTTCCTGCAGTGTCTCAAACATAACCATATTGAAGATATTTCTGGCATTAAATTTTTCCATAGCTTTTGAAAAAAAGGTGAGGTGAGCAATCTGCTGTTTTTTATCTTCCTTTTGAGAACATAGATGTTTCTTCTTGTTAATGTCTTTGACAATGATCCTGTTCACATCCTACACAAACATATGGATGTTAGAATGTAGAACTTCATGTAGTTCAGATTAAAGCAAAAAATTCCAGACTCATTTCAAAAATGGTTCATAGAACCAAGCCCAAATGGGTGTATATTATTTGTATCAGTTTTTTCCAAAAAATATATAATCATCACGCCCTGGGGAACTTGATACATTAAACCCCAGGGGTGGATTTCCGCCACATATGTAAAAACAAACTTTCATTTGTGGACTTATTTTGATTCTGCCACAAATTCAAGTGTGATTGGACTGCTATCATCCAGAGATATTACTCGATTGCCACCCTTAGTAATGGAGTATTCATCCATGTGGGTATGTTGATCTAACTCTTTTTCCCGGCTTTCCCCAGGTGTAACAGGCTGGGTTTGAACTGTTCTAGCATTCTTTGGATCATTCATGATCCTTGGAGGCATCCGAGGAGTAATATTAGTGGCAGTACTATATGTCCTGCTGCTGTTGGAATAAGACTTAGTTTGAAATGTAGGGCGTGCTCCAGATCCCTGTTTTTTCAAGAAAGATACAGGCTTAATCATTTTTTGGCTGATATCAGCAAGTTTATCATTCCCAAACTTTGCTTTGAGGTCTCCTTCTGGTTCCTTTGTAAAGGCTATCGTCATTTCAAATAAAATCTTTCTGACTTCAAGATATGACATGTATGCAAGCACAGCCGGTTTTACAGTGATATTTAGGAATTTGGTTATGCATACCATCTTTCCTATTGCAGTAGTATTTGGAAAAATTTCCTCCATGTGGTTTAGTACAAACCATATGGCTTGATCAAACCATACAATGCCGCTCCCACAATCATCATTTTTCTTCTTTCCATATTTATGTTTCTCACACCGGCATTTGAAATATGGACAATAGGTTCTCCAAAACCTCTTCAAGTAAAAATCATTTCTTTCTTCATTGGGAAATGCCATGTGACCTTTCTGGCATATCTGGATACCATTGTTTTTGCTGCAAGGCAGTCCAAATGTTTCCATGTCAAATGGTATATCAGCATCCAATCGATTGAAATACTTTTCTAACTTGTGTGCAGCAACATTTGCAGCCCTGATTTCATCTTTTGTAATTCCAGCAAGTTGGATCCAAGTGTTAGTATCCATAGGAGCTAAGGCTCCAAAGTTTTGACTTCTCCATATTGCATTATCATAAGCAGCACCATAACATTCCACAGTCTGCTCAGTAATAACAGGAAAACAAGAGGAATTGGCCAAAGTTAAATTTGGTACCTTGTCACATGTAAGTTTGATGACTTCATTGAATAAACTCTCCTCTTGTGTGTTATCAGTCTGGAATTCATCATCAATCAGATCTTTATCAGAAAATAAGCATAGGTCTTCTTTCACAGATGTGTCATCATCTTCCTCCTTACTAAAGGACCTTGGTATAATATCATTGGCATCTTCTAAAGCCATGATTCCAGCCATAAATCTTTCAGCCATCATATCCTCTTCACAAGTCCTACTATATAAGACTGATTCCATATCATTGTAAGTATTTAGCAGAATCTCCTTACATTTGTTGAACTCAAAGTTGGTCTTCTTCATTAAGTGGTAAATTTTAAACCATGCGCTGAACCCTAAGAAAGTTACAGAAGATTTGGCTTTATGCAGCAGATTTACCTCTTTGAATAAAATGAAAGAGTGAATCTCTTTGTTCTTGATACATGCCAAAATGGTTTGTACCGCATAATTGGGGCTAAGTTTTACGTGTTCACTGTATTTGAGCAGTTTAAGCTCCTTGATCCACTGGCAGTTCTCATCTTGCTCATTATTTAGGCACTGCATTGCACCATCATAAATTTGTTAGTCAAAGTTTCACACCTGAAATCTGTTAACCAGAATCAATGTCACTGGTAAAACCAATGAGTTGGAAAGAATAAAAAAACCCTTTACATCTACTCTGGACCTTTATGGGGACCATCCTAGACGTTTAACATTAAAGATCCAAAGACCAATAATGCTACAATTTGCAACCTCATACATATACAGGTGTCCTATATCTATGAGCACAGATCTGGTTACAAGAATGTTTAAATATTCCAGATATATTCCATATAAGCATATACTTTTTACAAAACGGTGTATTCCATAAAAGCAAATACATTTTACCAAAAGATGTACTCCATATAAGCAAATACATTTTACATTTTTCTCTAGTTACTAAAAAATGTAAGACAACTGAATTTTACTTTTTAACAGTAGTAAACTGGAGTTTCAAACCGTGTACTGCAAGTAGAATACAACTTGCATCATATTTACTGTTTTGAGGAAGTTTCATCCAGAAATTTTGCATAGACATATCAATTGAAAGTATACATTGCAGGGAGCAGAAATTCCTGTTACCTGCACCACAACGAACAAAAACAAGCGTTAATACGGTTGCAATTGAACATGGTAAGGTGTGTCGTGAAGAATTACGGGTTTATAGCCCTTCACCCTGCTTGTAAACCACAAACAGTTATCAAGGCATAAATATACACATTTAACAATGCTAGACTATGCTCCAAAAGCCTAGAATGTTAAATTAATTAATCTTTGTTATTCCCTGGCTACCTGGAATCACAAAAGATAAGTACATAATTATTCTATCATTCTATGACCATAATAGTTAGATCTGTAGCCATTAGACCTGCAGCAGCCTTATTATTTTAGCTTATGACCTCCAATACTGCTCCTGGAAGATCAGTTCTATGCAAGTTTCTTAAATCCTTTCCTTATTGTCATTATTTCTATTTCTGTCCATAACCTAGAAGATTATTGCTACCAGGCCAGTTCTAAGTCAAGGCTTGTAATAAAATATGTATCTCAGTCTTGACCAAACCATTACAATCAGATCTGCAATAATGTACATTATTTGACTGAATTACCACTTAAATTTGTAGCTAGTAAATCATGAGCATCTATTATACTTCAGCCCTGACCCCTAGTTATGTGCATGGAAGATCTATTGTAAGCTATTTCCATAAGTCCTATCCATATTATAAATATTTGTATCCCAGTCTCTCATGTAGACAAACACAACAAGCAGACCTGTTTCCAGCCTAGGCATGCATCAAAAAGCATAGGTCTGTCCTAGCTCAAGCAAGCATTATTAGATCTACAAGTATTACTCTAAATTATTAGATCCAATAGTAGAATTCTATAATAATACTGCATTACACTTTCAGATCCTAGAATCCATGTAATCCCAAACCTGGTTAGTTCGAATTGGCATGCAGGCCTGAGGATTCGCCTCCATAATGGCTTTGGCTTTGGTATTTGCCATATCAAGTTGCTTGCTAAATCCAGCTTCATCCATATTATTGTTGGTGTTCATGACACTTGCTTGAGTCCCCTGCGGATCGTCGCCGCTCTACATTCTCAGATAATCGTCTCCATGAATTTCTCCACCTTCAGCAGTAGGTGGAAGCACAGGAGCCATTTCTTTCTCCTTGCTGCTGCTTGCAATCAGTGCAGGCTTATGAAACTGAAAAACCTTCAATCTTTTGGCCATGCTTTTCTTCTCCTCCTGCAACTTCCTTCTGGTGACCATATTGAGATCACCCTTTCTTCTGCCCATGCATGCCCTAAACTAATCAGAGCTTACGCAAGCATCTTCATGCCATAGCAAATCTTAGAGCTCGGTATCAAAAACAACCTCCTTATATGGTAGTTTCGGGTTAAGATCAGTCCTTACCTGGGAGGACATTACACCCGAAGGTGTTCCGGTCGTCAGGTCCAGCCTATTCCACGATGTTGGTTTAGGGTTTGTTTCAATTTTGTTACATATTTAGATCATTTAATTTTAATACTAACACATAGTTCCTAGTTTCCCAACAATGCACGTGCATGTTAAAGTTCCATGGACTTACCCATAGGTTATTACTTAACCCATTTATTCCATTGCACTGATCTTATTACCATGCTTAACATAATAAAAAAAAAACAAAAAAACAAAATTGACCAAAAGCAAGCCAGTTTCTATCGTATATCACCCTTTGTGTATCCTATGAGACGTTGCACAAGTAGCCAATTCCACCATGTTCAACTTTGAAGCACTCATATTCCTTTTCTATATGTAATTGCATTTTTATATTTCTAGATACTCCACATTGCAATATGCTCGGAATGTTAACAAAAGCATTATTACCCCTTGGTAAGTGGTAGATAGAGTTCTAGAAATCTAACCTGAATCCAACTTGATGCATAATGTCTTTCAGCCACAGCAAAAAAGGAATGATTCTTGGGCACTTGAAGATGTGATTGACAGATTCAGGGGCATCTTTGCACATATTACAGATGTTGCTAAAATTTGGATCATTGAGGAAGCACTTAAAGAATGAGAATGAGAGTGATTTTTTATCATCCACTGAGACCAATCGGCCTATGGGACCCAGGAAGGAGCGCAGCAAACTTATTATTGTCCAGGTTAAGCCCACCCCCCCAAACACAAAGGGTTTTCGAGGGAAAAACCGTGGTAGTAATAAGAATGCTGTCAAACTGTACAAGTATACATCATCATGAAATAAATGTATATATACATGTCAAGTGTGTGCCCGAGGACATAGCTGATCTCGCATGTCCATAACCTCCTGAAGGTATGATCCCAGCACCCGTACGGACGCCGTGCTCAATGTCACATGTAGCGGCTGGCCAGGCCTGACCAACTCAGCATAGCGCGTCCGGCCTTTGATCATATGCTGGGCAACTTTGAAGAGTATGAGATTCATCCTCAATGACTCCCATTTGGCAGCATTGACAGAGCCTATCCTGGCGTGGCTCACCAATCCATCTGCCCGTCTCAATTCGAAGATGATGTGCCCCTGTGCGAATGGAGGCAATGAATCGGCGCCTTTTCATGGGCAAGTGGGTACGCATGTAGCATTGCGGGCCTCGTTCCAATGTGGGATTTATGTGGCGCTGGTAGTGTGTTGTCTTGACCTGTGCAAGGGCACTAGCATCCCAAAGCTTGCTGAGGAAGCAAGCATCAAGATATTGCCTCAAGCTATGGCGATCTGCCTCTGTTTGCACATGTATGCACCTGTGCTCCTGCACATTCCATCTAGCCAACCATTGAGCTCTCTTTTCCCTCCAGCAGGCCTTGAGGCGTTGCGGCCCCATTGCCATGATATAAGCTAGGTTAGGGAGACGAGCATCATCCATATTGACCACATTCTGAAAATAGACAATGTGGCGAGCAAGGGCAGCCGTCTGAAGAGGCAAGAATCCTGCAGTAGAATTTGATATGGGATTGTGGACTTCACCCCTAGTGCTCGTACCAAGAAGGCTTTCTGCACCTGCTCCAAGTCATTCCAAGTAGCGAGGACAGGCTCGATTAAGACCTTGAACATGTGTGACTGATGGGCCCAATCATACAACTCTGCTCTATGACTCTTGTTTTGCATTGCATATAGTGCCTTCCAGCCCGCCGTCACTCATAGCTATGGATGTGTCCCAGTGCATAGTAGAAGGAAACTCCACTCCCAAATACTTGTATGTGGATGCTACTTCTACATTCTGCCCTCGGTAACTGAAGGAGGGGATCCTCAGCTGATATGAGGATGAGATAAAAACCACCTTAGTCTTGGCCAGGTTGATGCGCACATCAGTCGCTTGGCAGAATGTGTCTAGGGCATCGAGATATCGTTGCATGTCTTCTGGTATGTAAGCTAGGAGGTCCACATCATCAGCATGTATTAACTGCCTAATGATCTGGTGGAGAAGGTGAGCTCCGTCGGCCCCATTATCAGCAAGCCAGCTCTCCAATTGATCAATATAAAGCCCAAACAATGTTGGGGAGAGAGGGCATCCCTGAGGAACCCCGATACTACTATCAAATGGTTGGTTTGTCGGCTGCAACCGACCCGAGCATCTTTCATATAGCCTAGACACTGTGTTCTGCAAATAAACAGGAACCCCCAGCTGTCGCAATCTTGCCCATAGCTTTTCCCGAGGCACAGTGTCAAACGCCTTCGCAAAATCCACGAAGCAACAATATAGATCCTGATAGTGGTTCCTGCTGTCTTCAACCAGAGTTCGCAACATGAAGATGTGGTCAATGGTTGAGTGCCAGGATCTGAACCTGCCTGGGTGAGGGCCCACACCTCTGCTGCCTCTACCCATCCCGTCAACTGCTACTCGAGAATCCCAGCAAACAGTTTTGCAAACACCGAATTGACCATGATTGTTCGATAATTAGCTGGGCAGTGCAGATCACCTGCCTTATAGATGGGAACAACTCTGCTATTGGTCCACTGCAGCGGGAAGCCTTCCTGTAATGCCTTGTTGAACAAGGCGGTCAGCACTGGTACTATGGACGGCCCTGCCCACTGAAGCAATTCTGCCTGCATACCATCCAGGTCTGGCACTTTCCCATTGGCAAGACGCTGTAAGCCTTGTTCCACGTCCGAATCTGTGATTTCCAGCACTGGGCCTTCTTGCAGGGCAATGCTGCATGTGCACCCTGAGGATCGTATAGCTGTTGCAAGTATTGCCTCCACTGCTCGGGAGTGATGTTCCCTGTGGGCTGTACTGGCTTTCTAAGAACCCTTCGCCAGAAGGTCCTGGGGTGACGTTCTAGGAGGTAAAACATTTCCCTTTGATGCGTTGCAATGTACCTGGCTTTCTTAGCTTTAAGGAAGACGCAGTACTGTCTGATTGCATGTGGGCATAAAGCAGGGTCTGTGACTTGGCGGAGCCAGCATTTGTGTTCCTTGCACTCTACATCAAACCATTGATTACATGGGAAGGTTGTGTTCCTGGAGGTCCGTCGCGGGCGGCTTATCCCAAAGCACCTCTCTGCTGCAATCCTAAGCACATCAGTCAGTCGGCCTGTCTGTTGCTCTAGTGTAGGATATTGCAATTAAAGGAAATGGCTAGGTGAAGGGACAACCAAAGCCATTAGTTGAATTTTAAGCTGAGAATAGGTTTTCCAGCAATTCCTCAAAATCTAATGAACTCATTTGTATCAATGTTTCATTTGGAAGGTATTTTATCAAACTGGGATTGCAAATTAACTTATAGGCTTTTGGGACACTGTAGCAATTCCCACTGCCATGAGTCCAATTTGCACAATTACAAATATTGCAGGTATTAATACCATTTATACAAGATTTGATATGCTTGTAAATGGTTTTATCAACATAAGAGTAACTCAAGGTGCTTAATCTCATTCCATATTCTCCACCTATTATTAAGCCACAAAACTGCCAGAATAGAGATACCAAGCATTTTTCCACTTCCTATAGCTTTTAGGATGTTCTTCAGCAAGACAGTAAAAGTCATTTTTGCCAAAGATGGTAGATAGATAGATAGATAGATAGATAGATAGATAGATAGATAGATAGATAGATAGATAGATAGATAGATAGATAGATAGATAGATAGATAGATAGATAGATAGATAGATAGATAGATAGATAGATAGATAGATAGATAGATAGATAGATAGATAGATAGATAGATAGATAGATAGATAGATAGATAGATAGAGAACCAGTATCATTTTAAAATGATCTGTGTACAAAGATAGGAGCTACAACATTTCATTCTTTAAAAAGGTTCATCATGAGATTGGAGATATTGGGAGCCGCACAGAATGGTTGACAAACAGAGTTTGGTAGGGAATGATGGCAACTTCTTTTGCTAAAAGGATGACTTTTTTGCAACCAATGCTTAATAAAATCAACGGCTGGAGAATGATTAAGTGCTATCCAAATAAATTTAGCTCCCAGAGCTTGAGCTTGTTAGAAAAGATTTTTGCAACCTAATCCACATTGATTCTTATCATGAGCGAATTCCTTCCAATTGCGACAATGCATAGCAGACCAAATGAAATCTCTAATACATCTTTCAGTAAAAATTCTTCTCAGCCATTAGAGCAATGGAGAAGTAAATATGGGTGTTAGCTATGATGGAATTAGCTACAATAATTCTACTAGCTCTAGATAAAGTTTGACTTATGCCACTATCCTTTCTCTTAATTCTGTTAATGATACTATCCCAAGCCCCCTTGGAATTGTTAATGTCAATGGGGAGACCAAGGAGACTGATAGTTCCATTGTGATTCACAATTTTGATAACTATTAACAGATAGATCAAAATTATTCCAAAGGATGGAGCTTTTTCTAGGCTTAGATGAACTGGAAGCAATACCAAACAGGTTGGCACACTCAAAGAAATTATCAATGACCATGTTATCTGCTTTAAGCAAAATAAAAGTGTCATCTGCATAAAAGTGTTACTTGCTCACTCGAGTTTGGCATTTGAAGGCCAGTAATTTGATTTGAGGCCTTGAGGCAGAAGATTAATCTGGCATGGATTTCAGCCACATTTAAGAAGACATGAAGAGCGAGGGGGCAACCATGCCTAATCCCCTTTTTAGTGGGAAAGAAATCTGTAGGAGTTCCATTAATTAACAAAGAAGAATAGGTATTATTAATCAAGCCCATAATTCTTTAAAAAAATGAGGGTGGATACCAATGCAGTCCTCCAAAAAGTTCCAGTTAATACAATCATAGGCTCTCTTGAAATCTAGCTTTAGAACAAGCAATTTTATTTGAATATCTTGTGCCAGTTTAAGGCCTCATTTGCAGCTACATAATTATCCAAGATAAACTTTTTGGGTAGGAAAGTAGATTAGTAACTAGAGATAGTTTTTTAAAGATAATTTTTAATTCTCTACAATTATTTTTGCCACAATCTTGTAAGTGGTATTGATTAAGAATGAGAATGAGAATGAGAATGATTTTTTATCGTCCACTGAGGCCAATCAGCCTATGGGACCCATAAGGAGCGCAGCAAACTTATTACTGTCCAATCACTTAGACCTCCAATCACTTAGTAATAAAATTAGTTTTTTTTTTTGGAAGAGAGAGATCGTGTTGGAAGTGTAGGCCAGATGTAATTCCATGGTATACTAGTAACCTCTGAGACATAAAATTAGGTCATGCTTCAACATATTCCAGAATTTTAAAAAGAACATAGGAGAGAAACCATTTGAACCAGGAGCTTCCCCATGTTTCATTTTGGCTATAGTTTTGAAATTCTCATTCTGTAGTGTAAATCAACACATCACTTCACATAGTTTGAGAGTGTTGAATAGAACTAAAGATTTGGAATTGCACATCAATCATCTGCTTAAAACAAGTTTTTTGTTGAGGAAATGAAATCTAATGGTTTGGTCATTAGAAATAAAATACCATTGTCATCCTTAACCTGAGTAATAGAACAGAAATATAAATCCGAAAAACATTGGCAACTTCATAAATCCCATAACACGTCAAAACAAAAAGTCCAATTTTTTTTGCCAACCACAATAAAAAAAAAATAGAAATTCTCTTTTTCGAAATTATAAAGAGGGCACCTTCCGACTAAAGCCTGACCTTTACATATAGAGCTGATTCCCTCCTTCCTAGAGCCATAGACAGATCTTTCTCCAATGCCTCGTCAATCATCGCCTGACCTTGCTTCTTTGCATTTTTCTTCCTCCCCCTTTCCTACCAAATCATGGTGATCAAATGGCTATCGAACATCTCCATTTGAATGCTCCTGATCCTGAAAGTCAGATTCATACCACGAACCATGAATGAAACAAAGGGGATTCACTTAGAAGATCTCCACAAATCACGTGCATGGCTGCGAGGGATCCAATTTTACGGTACCTCCGTTAGTATACGTAAGGGAAAAGTACAATTGTTTTTTAAGATTTTCCTAACATGAATGGGAGGGGTTAGCCTTGGCAGGGAAGACAAAACATATCATACGGTGAGGGCCTGGCCACATGAAAGGCTGGATTTTTATATCTTGGATGCTTTAATTTTATAGATGCATAGCTATGTACTATACTTATTTTGAGATTAGAAAAGCTTTCATAGCACCCTTAATTTTGTTGCCAGGATTCTGTTTCTAGTTTAGAAAATGCCATTATTGAACCTTGTTAAATGGAATTTATGGTAAATCTTGTTGAATCTTGTTGCCAAGATTCTACCTTGAATTTTGTTAAATGGATTGTGTACCTCTGATATGCCGAGATTGTTAACTGAATAAACAATAAATATATTGGGATTCTTAATGCTTTAGCCAAAAAAAAAAAAAAAAAAATTAGGCCATATAAGAGGGGTTCCGTAACAAGAAGTTGACGCATAAAGTCGGGAGGGGTTACATATGTGGTGATATTCAAATACCGTACAATAGAGGGTGTTTAACTACAAGATAAGGTATACATGGGGCTTTTGTCCTATCCTATACATGCAAGTGGCATGTCCCTCAATAAGAAGGTGAATTCCCCGGGAATGAAACCTAAACCAGCCCAACACATGCTTCATTGAACACGTTTCATATGCCATATGATTCATTGCAAGAATAAGCACAGACAGCTGAGTAAGATTATCACTGCATGCGTTCTCAACATATCCATGATTCAATGCTTAAGGGATTATAGATTCTTGCTAGATTTCATATTCTAAAGTAAGGGACTTTAGGTCTAATTCGCAGCCCATTGCCTTATTTTGCGATCAAGGGATGCCTTCATATAATTGTTACTTGCAAAAATTTAAAAGCGACCACAGAGTATTAGCAAGTTTCCAGCTAAATCCGCAATCTCCGAAAGAAAATTGCTCACTTTTGAGGGAATGCTTAAGAAATCTTAGCTATATGCAAGATCTTCGCTAGATATGAAAATCCTTGCCTCTATAAGCTGCAATCAAAAGAAGCCTCCATCCTCCTAAAGATCCTGTCAGCGGCCATCTACGAAATTTATTGAAGCGATATTGAGAACTAGGCAAAACAAAAGAAACCCCCATCCTATGCTCGTCTAATGGTTAGGTTAGGTATCTGAGGGCAAAGTTTTTATTTGCTGGCAATGTTGTGGCGAATGCTGCCTACATAATTCATCCAAGGATCATTACCTTTTCCTACCTAGTCAGCACGATGGTTTTTTCTACGCCTGATTTGGGTTGGGCTCCAATGGAAACCTCCCCAACTTTCCCTGGAAACCTCCCCAGCTTTCCCTGGAAACCTCCCCAACTTTCCCTGGAAACCTCCCCCATTTTCCCGGAAACCTCCCCAACTTTCCCTGGAAACCTCCCCAACTTTCTCCATATTAGAAAACAGGGGAGGTTTCCGTGGAAACCTCCCCACCTTTCCGTGGAAACCTCCCCAGCTTTCTTGGATGACCTGGGGAGGTTTCCAATTTAAGAAAACAGGGGAGGTTTCCATGGAAAGGTGGGGAGGTTTCCACAAAAGAAAAAAAGAAAAGCTCTTTAAATTTGCACGAAGATCAAGACTAGCCCCCGTGCATCTCGGTCCTCGTGCGTTGCAGTCCATCGGTGGTTGCCAACATTAATGACTATTTTTTATTTTTTTTAAATATTTTATGGAAACCTCGCCAACTTTCCAAAGAAACTAGGGGAGGTTTCCACAAAATGTCTATAAAATTTCAAAGTGAGCTATTTCTTAAAGCAAATCGTCTCTTTGAGTTCTTCTTTCATCAACGAATTCATCCAAGCTTTTTCTTCAAGTAAATCGTCCCTACGAGTTCTTCCTTCATCCTTCATCCAGAAGATTATGTGAGGCAATGCATAGCAACATGTGAATGTAATGCCCGTCACGTGAATCCCATCAGTAGAAAAAGCCTATTTACCCATGAGGAGAAAGTTCCATGTGACTTACTAGAGAGCCGGGTGGAACAGTTGCAGGTGGAGCACAGAGTGAGATTGCGAGAAGAATTGGGTGCCAAAATCCAAATACCATATGCTATAATATTAGCGGAGGCAGGTATTTTCCCTTTAGAATTAGAAGCATTATATCAAACCATCAATTTTGTGAACAGGACCTGTGAGCAATCCTATGACTGCTTATCTCATCTTGAGCAACAAGGTTGGATGCATGATGTCATGGAATGGGCAGGTCGATGTGGGGTGCAGGCGAGCAATTGGCCGAATTGTAAAGCAGATGCTCGAGCACTTGTAGAAAGGCTAGCAATTGGGAGATTATGCAGCCGGATGAATCACTACAGCCTCAATGTGAACTCAATGCAAGAATATAAGCACCAAGGATACTTGTTGGCTGACATTCCAAGATCCGCGAAACATATCATTGCCCGCTACCGGACAAGCTCGCACAGATTGGAAGTGGAAACGGGCAGATGGTATAAGATATCAATGGAGGAGCGGATCTGCAGATTGTGTGAAACTGGCAGTATTGAGGACGAAGACCATGTGTTTGTTCACTGTCCAGCATACAATGATATCCTGCTAGATCTACTTTCCAGTTTTTTAATTTTCAAGCATTGTTTTCATTACCGTATTATGGTTTAGGATAGTATATTAAGACGGTGGATGCACACCGCAACTTATTGCTCAAGAGCGGATGTTAACATGTACTGAGCGCTAGGGCCCCAAGAGAGCTAGAACAAATAAATAAATAAATAATATTATTGAGATTTTAATAGGGAATTGAACTGAATTTATTTACTTTTATTGTTTTGAAGGAGGAAAAACAAGTTTATTAATTACGGATAAACATTACAAGATGTACAAATCTCATCTAGATGTGCAAGCACCAGATAACGCTCCCGAAGCATTATGTACTCACTCCAGCATAAGAGACTAATGCTAAGAATTAATTTGAAGATGCTGAATCCAAATACGATCTCTCACTTCTTCCCTGAGGGAGGAAGAGTCATAAGCTATCAGTATCTTAGCTTGGGCTACAACAATGACTCTACGAACAGGTGCACAAATGGCTTAGAAAATCTGCAGTGTCCACGAAAACCGAATGTCTATGGGATCCAATACAATATATATAGTAATCGCATTACTAGTTAGGATTAAAGACCCTGCCCTTTTGCGAGATTTTTCATTTCAATGAGAAGCTTGATGCTAGTCTCCTCACCCTTGCCTAGCCTATCATTGTATTTTCCATCTTTTATGGGGTAGTCTAACATTGTGCCTATAATCAGCTATCCCATTCACTTCCATTGCTTCCATTTTTACAAAGACATTGTATGTTGCTGTGATGGCAGGTTTATTATGCGTCTATAAGCGAGTCCCTCTCATGAGTTTTTATGTCTTTTGAGATTCCATATATGACAAACAAGGGAGGAAATCGCGTCCATCTAAGTCCAGTAATCTTTACCCAGCAAGTACCCATTTATAAGCTTTAATAAATGACCTTGCAAGCAGATAATAAAGCAATTATCAGGAATAAGCATAGATACCCGGAACCCCGTTCCGCACTCCGTTCCCGTTCCAACACGCGTTCCCATGCTTGAGGCGTTCCGGGAACTTCTCCTTACGTTCCCAAAGTGTATCTTACCGGGAACGTCATTGGGAACTCCGTTCCCGACGTTCCGGTTACAATGTTCCCAATATGGGAAAAGAAAAATAAAATTTCAACATTATCAAATGACCTAAAAGTAAAATTTTACAAGAAAATAAAACCTAAAATAAATTGGCGGTCGTGGATATGGCGGAAGATAGTGACGTCTGAGTTTTTTCTTCAAGAAACAGGTCGAAATCAACAGTTTTAACAAGGAAACAAGTCGAAATCATAAATTTACATGTCTAGAGGTTGAAATCATTTAGTTTCTCTGATTCTTTTTTGAATTTTTGTGCAGAAGGCGGAGCTTGCAAACCAAGCCCTCCAGGTACCACGTTTTTTATCTTTCTGATACTTGTCTTTGTCTTTGAATAGATACTTGTTCTTCTGATTCTTGTCTGATACTTGTCTTTGTCTTCTGAATAAAGAATGATACTTCTGATACTTGTAATATAATATAAAATAAACATTCTTGTGCATTCTATTTCTATTCTAATTATTTATTGTGCTACTCTCTCTCTTAGGATGGAATTTGAGACAGAGGAAGAGCAGCCTTCTCAAACAGAACCTCAAACAGAACGTCCTCTTCCAAAAAGAGCACGAACTAAGCATGTGTTGCTATTTAAGGTTTATAATTTCCATGTAAAATAAATTTGAAACAAAGTAAAGCAAGTAAAAAAATACAAGTGTAATAGTTGGGAACTCCATTTTTAAGATTAAAAGGTTCAAATTCACGTTCCGGCAGTTCCCGTTCCCGCCCGTTCCAGTTCCGGTTCCGGGGAGAAGGTCCACGTGATGAAAACGTTCCCGATCCGGGTATCTATGGGAATAAGGAACTACCCAAGTTTTTAAAGACAACAAGGAACTGGCAGACAAACATAGAACACGAATAATGGGTTCTCTATATAGAATAGTGAGCGTATGTACACTACAAACAGCAACAACAATATAAATGCAACACAAATCAAAACAAAGATATGACTTCTGCAGTGTGCATGTAACTTCTGCATTTCGCATTTACCTGAAAAAATAAAGCATAAATAATCAATCATTCAACAAAGTAACATGAGACTAACTTGGAAAAGAGATAACTCTGCTCGGCATATGGTTTCTTCTATGTCATTTGTTGTGACAGAAGGATATACCTTAGCAAGTAAATAACGTTTAATGTTCAACTCCAGATGATGTTGAAGCTTCTGTTTGAAATGGCAAAGAGCATCATTCTCATAAAAATGATGGAATACTTACGGCTTACAAGTTGTGATTGAATTTGAAATGCCATTATGATGTGCTTCTCCATCTACCTGGTCACATTGGAAAGCTTAGAAAATGAATACAGAGAGAACCTTTAGAACTTGGAAGCCCATTGCTGCATCCAGATGTTTTCTCCATAGCTGCAAGCATGCCATTAACTAAGTCAATCTTTTGAACAAATGCTCTATCATATGCACGTTTGGATTACTTTCTTCATAAAGATGTTCACAATAAATGTGCATTCATTCTCAAATTTGCAAAGAATGTAAACGATTCTTGATTAACATTGACAATATACAAAAGCATGCAGTAGGGATGAAGTTAGGATATTAATCTAACTTCTTTTTCCAACCGCTTATTGTTGCACTTATTTACAAGAGGCTTATACCAATTTGAAACCCTGAGGGAAAAACCTGTTGTCCCACGATGGGTTGCCCTCAACATATCAATACTTGAAAGTAGTTTTGCTGCAAAAAAAGGAACTCTACGGCCCTGCATAAGCATTGACACATGCACGAGTAAGCAAGGGTTTTGGCCTCTATAAAAAGAAATTCTATAGCTCTATAGAACTTGAAGATTCATGTGATTTACTTGTGTAAGATGTCCAATACAAAAAATACCATTCTGCAAGCATGTTTCTTTGACAAAAGAGCAGGTCCAGGAAGGAGAGTGAAGTTGGACTGGGTCGCCAAGAGTAACGAAACCCTTGAGCCATTCTCGAGCTTCGTCTTGATGGGTAGATCCAAAGAATATTGGGCCCATTATCTACTAAAATAAAGTGTACACATTGGTTTTAAATGAGGTGGACCAACAAAGCTCGACATAAGTTAGAACTCATAACAAGCGGGATTTGATCTGCAACAGCATCTATTTTGCTCTTTTACCTGAGATTGTGTACGAGAAACGGTCGTGATGAGAGGGAACTGAAGATTTAGGTCGAGGTATGCCATATCGGAATGCATTCTTGCTAACAGCTTCTGTAGTTAGAACGGAACAGGCTAAAAGGGGAAGTAACAATGACATACATGAGGGATTTAACTAGGGAATTAACGGTGGCGAAAACAGAAAACAGAGGAGAAGAATCAGGGGGAGAATCGAGGCATAGGATACTCCACAGATTACTGCATGCAAGTTTTAACTTCAGCTCACTTCATTTCTCTAATTTGTCTATATTTCCGTATACAGGAAAGGCATGTAGATCGCCTTTCTTGTAACGTGGAAATCGGTTAGGAGACACTCTGCAGATCGGAATCGCCTGGAATGCAAGTAGAAAGCTTCGAAGTGCATAAAATTTGTGGTAAATTTTGGTTACAGAAGTGCATCGCCGGAACGCAGAGTCTCTTGAGCTTCCTGGGTTTGAAACAGGGCCAAAAAGTGCCACATGGCACGATATAAGTGGACGATGGGGCAGAGTGGCTCCTAACCGGTTTTTACGTAGAGTTTGATACCCCTTCTTCTCTGGCATTCTTCCCTCTTGTACGTTTTCCTGCACAAACTACTTTGTTTTGCCGGAACAATGAATCCTTGAGAAACGATCTAGGCCTCGAGATGTATGCGAAGTGAGATACAGTCCAAGAAAATAAATGTGGCAGTAAATAATGATGACTCTGAATAATGTAAATTGTAAACAATATCATAATCGGGTCGCATTCTATTCCGGTGGTGCATTCTGATGCGCCCACGTCGACTCAGCCAAGAACACGGAATTGCAATTGAATTCTTCGATTCTGCATCACCGGCTGCGCAGGTTAGAGATCAGACAAAAATACTAAGATCATTCAGCTCCCCGATTATGATATTGTAGGGGTAACCGATCTGGTCCCCCTTTCTGTTCTTGGCAGGGAATTTCGCTCCCGGCTGCCGCCGGTCGCGAAATTGCCCTGCCAAGAACAGAAAGGGGTCCCAAATCGGTTACCCCTATACATTTTTCCGCCAATCCTTGCAGGACAGCAAAAACAATCAACATTTGTTTTTATCGATCCAGGCTGGAAGAGGCCTCCTTATAAAATCTGATGGCAAAAGAAGAAGAAGAAGAAGAGATTTTAACGTCTGATGGCAAAAGAGAATTGGTTCAAAATCAATGGCCAAGATAAGTGCCCTCAAGAATATTCCAATAGAATCGTTCTACAACTATTATACATGTTTAGATAAATATTGATTTCTTTACAAAGAATGAGTTTCATTGTACTCACATGTGGTATAACACAAACCATTATATTATACACTTTTAAATTCCTCCTTAAAACCCCTCTGGTTTGGGTGCATATTCATACGGGGGTGACTCCGGACATTGAGAGCTGTTGGATAGGCATATTCATTCTTTATTCCTTAATCTACATCGTACATAAAGTTCCTCGTTTGTGCGGTATGCATGTACAAAAGTTGCTATATTGTATAAGAGGATTTGCAAAATACTATAAGATTTGAGGTAATGTACTATATGGCGTTGATTTTGTACATGCGAAACATAATTCTAGGGGCTCTCGCTGTCCTACGTCACCCCCCCGTGTGAATATGCACCCAAACTAAAGGGGGTTTACAGGGAAATTTAATTTCAAAGTGTGTAATGCAATGGTTTGTGTTATACCTAAAAAAAGTTTTGCCCCATTCGGAGCCAAAAACAAACAACATTACATTACACTTGAATGAGTCGATGTTATGTTGTGTAACTAATAATATGTAGGATATAAAATAACAAATAAAAACGAATAATAACATAAAGCATATAAGTAACAAACTATAATGTTATACCATAATGTAATTTTATTATAATGCCTTAAAGATATATTATTTATGAATATGGTACCTGTCAAAATGCGCCCTCTTCCCTGCTTAATGTGCCCTCAAACTAGGGTCAGGTGTAATTTTAGTGACAGCTCATATGCGCAAAGTTGTAACCCAAGTTATGGAATGTAACACCTCACATAAATTCTGATTATAAACGATCCAAATTCTTAGAACAATTCTTTCTTTGTCATATTAGGAAAAGTCGCGATTCTAGTTCTTCTAGCTTGCCTAGCTTTGAGCAATTAGCAGATTTGAATCTTAGGAGATAATGCATATGCAAGTAGAAATGAGGGATGGATTGAAGATTGAGAGCCCAAAAACTGTGTGGCAGAAGAACAACTAGACTAGAAAATAACATCATGGAAGATTTTTACAAATCCAAATCTCATTACCTGCTCATCATTACTTTCTGGGTTTAATACAAAAAATAAATAGAACTCTAAAATTTGCACCCCTGAAGTACATTCTACAGTTAATAAGTTAATCAATGGTCTTCTTAAAGAATAAGAAGTGGGCTCTAATAGTTGCTTAAGAAAATACATTGTTCTAGTTATTGGTCAACCCACAGTGCGACAAAACTTTTTTTTTTCATATGTTATTCAAATGTAGGGTTTCCTTGAATAGTTTAAGTGATCTTCTTATTCATGATGTGAATTCACATGACTTTCACAGATAGTAATGCCCCATATACAAAACTAAAGTTATAGAACGTGTTTCCAATTCAACATTCGGTGAAAGTTGTTAACACCTATGTGGCAAATTTGGATAGATCCAATAGACTATTAAATTTGGATTGTAAGATCCAATAGACCATTTTTAAAAATTAGGCTATCTTTTCAAATTGGATCCCTAGACCAATAGCACATGCACTAAGCAAATGTCACCTGGATGCTCTTGACACTTTTTGCCGATTCACTGGCATGCGAGTTAACTTGGCCAAAACTAGAGTGCTGCTAGTTTCATCATCCCGTCAGCCAAGGCTTCCCTCATTCACTTACCAGGGACAAGATGTAGAGGTGGCTCCGACCTACAAGTACTTGGGGATCGAGTTCTCTACTACCACCCATTGGGATGCTGCCATCAGGTTGCGGGTCACGGCGGGTTGGAAAGCACTATATGCCATGCAGAACAACGACCACAAAGGCGAGTTGTATGCACGGGGCCACCGATCCTGATTGTTTGGGCCTTGGTCGAGCGGTCCTTTTGTATGGGGTGAGCGTATCTTTGGTGGGTAGCAAAAGCATCGTCCGGACGCATGCTTATAGCGGGAGGGTTTTAGCCGCTCTCGGCACCCGCTTTTGCTTAATCACGGGTGTGATGGGCGAATGCTTGCCGTCATTTCTTTTACGCCCTTCATGTACTTCGCACATCCACCTCACTTAAGCGAGCCGTTAGGAAAATGATTGTGGGCTTTTGGCTGGATTTTCGCTGGTTAAGTGGTGTGGTAGTACGTTGCAAATTGGATTACCGTCATGGCCCTTGAAATTTCTCCCTCAATTCACTTATCCTCCCTCTCTCGGGGAATTTCATGGCTCCACGATCACAGGCCTGGAGGCAATCACACGCGTTTAGCATTGGATTTTCGGCCTGATAAATCCCAATACGATGTTCATTTGTTGGATGTCAATGCAACACGGGAAATATCCGTGAAGATCCGGTTTCCTCGCAATTTACAAGAAATTGGATGCGGCGAAAAGAGAGAATACTGAGACACGGAATAAGATGAGAAAAGCGGTGAGCAGGGAGGATCGAGCATGAGGCCAGGCAAGAAATAGCCAAGCAAGTAGTTGATTACTTCAATAAGCTCACCAAAAACATTCACCCGAACTCAAGGCCGATGTGATGAAGAGGGTGGTTCATCACCACGAAATGGAAATCTCGAACACGGAATTTTGCCAAATCAAAGGAGTGCAAGGCGTGAGGGGTCTTTGCTCAACAACTTGAAAGCAGACAATGGCAGCCACAAAGAGGCAAAGGAACCATGATGTTTGGAGAGCCAGAACCTCTACACTGGTGATGGCTTCTTCCACAAAATCGAGATGCAATTCCACTATGGCAGGGCTGTTAGGTGCATCTAATTCTTGCTTTCATGCATGTGCTTCTTCGTGCTTTTAAGTGCTTTTAAGTGCTTGTATCTGCTGAGTGATGCTGGATGAGATATGTTCATTGATTAATGTGCAATATTTCTTATGATAGGTTGCATGAGGTCAACAATTGCAACTGCTGCATTAAGAAAATCGGAAGCCGTCCTTGGAAATGGTCCGTGGTCTAGCTTCCAAAGGAGGTTGAGGTGCGATTCTCTCACCCCTGCTTGCAAGCAAAGCATAACAGAATTCTGGAAACAAAATAGCAGAGTCTCTCCTTGCAAGAAAGATGTTGTGAACTTTGTTGGAGAGTCGGGCTTCGAATTTCTTATCCCTTGCACCTTATGGAGGTCACCACGGTATAAGTTTCCATACAAATTTTTCTTTGCTATTGTTGCATAAATATTTCTAACCAACGACCACCATTAATTTGGAGCTATTTCAACAATACAAAAAGGCACATCATGAACACCTGTTTGCTTAAAGGCTTTCGAGAAGTTGAAGCCTATTTATGTAAAGAAAGTATCAGAAAGGGAAACCTGTTGTTGCATATACCATATGAAGTTGGGTATGCGGGGTAGCCCTGAATGCATTAAGGTCGTGGCGGATTTCATGGTGAAGAGTGCAAGTGCACTGCGAGGTCCGTGGACTGGTGAGGCGGTTCGGCCAGCCAATATATGTATGACTCAACCAACGAGCTCACGGAAAGGCTGTGGTTTGCAACAAGAGCGAGGGTGAAGAATGGCATAAACATGGACCGCTTGATGCGGACATGTCGGAAGTGTGGCATAAAACTCTTCCTATATGTCCAAGAAGAGAGAGAGAATCATGAGTTCTTGCTTGAATGGAAGACGTTTGAAAAGGTAATACTCTCTTTATTGCATCTTTTGCAACATGCCGATATGTCTTTCATCATCATTTGAAAAGCTGCTTTTGTGCTTTCAACTTGCGCTAATCTTCGTTTTTATGCTACGGACCTTGTTCTGATTCGATGGAGACCGAAGAGGCTGGTGGAGTTGCGGCTGCGTTACCAAGGAGGTGCGGTGGCGTGAGAAAGAAAAAGAGCCAATGCCACCAAGAAGGGAAACAAAAGTAAAGAAATCCAAGGTAGGCTGGTGGGACCTGACTGAAGGCTGCAGCACAAGTTGAGAAGAAGGAAACAAAAAGAAAGAAATCCAAGCAATTTGGTGGGACCACAGGCCCTGAAAGCTGCGGCACAAGGCGAGACCTCAAATGGCAAGGGAAAAAAAAAAAAGGACCAAAGCCATTCCTTAGATTGTCTTACAAGAGAACGGCGGTGAAGGATTTCATTTCATATCGTGTTCCACATTGAAGATATTCGTGCCACACAATTCTGAGGGGCTAGATGGCGGGCCATGCAATTCGGGGAGTTGCTGGACAATATCCAAGATGGCACCATTGTTTTACGTAATTGATTTTGCGAGAATTACTGACATAAAAATACAAAGGGAGGTTCAAAAGCCGGCATTGGCACAATGACCGTGATAACAATTCTCGTCCACATCACGTATAGGATGGACATCGGTTAAGGATCGTAGAAAGCTATTGAAGGAAACCCATTTTTACTTGAGTGATGACAAGCTTCATGACACTCTTTTTGTGCAGCACTGTCTTAGAAAGCACAATTCATGGCTTGTATCAAATGGTGTAGATTTCTCCGGTATATAGTTTGGTCGGATGGTTGTTCTAGCCAATTCAAATCTGCGGAGCCATTCTATTTCCTACCAAGATATCACCATGAGCTAGGGAAGGAAATAGTATGGAATTTCTTTGGGACAGCCCATGGTAAGGGAAACACGATGGGCAAGGGCAGTCCTTAAAGGGGCATTCACTAGAGAGCGGCTCAAGTATGATGGGGTGAGATTAGGGGGTCTGGCTTGATGCATGTGGTCGCAACTTCGCTGGAATGAAGGTACCAACAGGGGACATCAAAAGGTATTATGCTTTCATCTGGCGTGATACGTTGAGTAGTCTTTGCACGTAAACTAGCGTAATGTCTTTGAATAGTGCTTTCATCCGCTTTAAGTCTTTGTCGTGAACTTCTTTAATCTTTTGTGATGAGTAGTGCTGTATTATGCTGTCTGTGAGATGCAATACTTGTTGTTTCCTTGCAGGTACTTCTGGGTAATTGGAAAGGATGATGTTGATAGGGCCCGGACCATTTGATCGTGCCGAGTGGAAGGGACCAAGCAAATACACACGACATCAGGACATATTTGGCCAAATCAAGCACAAAGGGTGGCTCATAGAGGTTTAAGTTGTTTACGTGGTAACTGTTTGAAAGGAAACTGGTCATCTTGTGTGAACAAAGCACAGTTGAAGAATTGGAAATATGTTACACTAAAGCCGGATAAGTCTCTTGGTGAAGGCAATGAAAAGCGAAATCGATGAGGCATTTTTGAAGGTGATGGAGAATGGCTATCAGGAAGCGTGGGGAAGGTGATAACTTTTTGTTGTAGCCGGCGGAAATCGAGGAGAATCAGATTTCTATGTGGTCAAATGTGTTAAGCGAGGCATATCCTTGACGAAATTGTCAAGGATAGGCTGAGGTCGAACCTTCAATGTGGATGAACATGTGTTGGCTGGTTTGTACTATCTTTGACCCGGATGGTAGTTGGGAGCTACTTGAAGACAAAGGCGACTTTCCGATACGATCGTCACGTATCGGCTATCAAGTTTGAGATGAATCAGATTCACTGGCACCAACAGATTTTCCCTTGAGCGGGCTACTCACGGATGATCCTTGACGATTACGCCATATGAAGGTTGAATATGCTTGGCCTAGTTGTGTTATCATTGTAACAAATCTGTAGTTACTTGTGTACTTGTCTCAAATTTTGATCATTGTATTGGAGACAATGCCCCTAAGACAATGTTTGTAGTATTGGTTTGAATTATTGGAGTATTTTAGTATTGGAAACAATGCTTGTAGTATTAGAGAGTAAGCTTGATATATATTACAGAAAATTGTACACTCAAGATTAGAACATCACTCAATATCACTCAATACTGAAGATAAGACAAAGTAATCATACATATATATTACAAAAAGTTTTGTACAATGGTTACTTCATGAGTCATCGAAGTCTTGAGTCATCTTTGGTCGCCGGAGGGAAGGGTGCCCAAAGGTACGCCTTTGTACTTCTAATGGAGCATTGAGGATATAGTAGGCCGAGACAAGATAGTTGTTGAGGCAGTAATCAAGACTACAACTGTCTCCTCTTCCAACCATGCATCGATGATGTCAACTCGTGAGATCGTTTCTGTCTGCGGCATGAGAAGACAAGTATTCAAAGTTGGACACACAAACTTACGCAAAAAAGTTGTCCTCTTCTTGCCCCTTGAAAGGCATAATGGGAAGGGTTTGTGTGCGGGGGTTTAGAAAACCCTTTGTGTGGTGTCATCAACCAAGAAAATCATACCATGATTTTGAGGAAAATCCTCAAGTACAACCTTCAACTCCTTGAAAAAATCCGCTTTTAAGTGCGCTTGGATGCTTGCATGCATAGCAATGTCTTGACCATAAACCTTCAAGAATCAGTGCACCGTCGGGGAACAATGCATCCACCATATCCCTTGTATTCCAAAGTAGAGAAGCACTCCAAATAACAATATCAAACCCCTGCGGTGCCCACTCCACAAACTCATGATACCAGTGCGCAAAATGAGGTACTTATTTGCGATTTCTTTTACAACATGCTTGGTTTGTGGTGGAGGCAAGATTTTCCCGTTCATTCTCCTCTGTTGTGTCTGTGCCAGTACACCATTTACGTCCAGCACCATCAACTTCCGTCTGGGTGTCCATCCTTGGGCGTTTGCAACCACCTTGTCGATGTGTCTTTGCATCGTGCTTTTGTCTGTCTTTGCAATGTGTCTTTGGACTCTGCGGGAAGTGCTATCGGGAGGTCTTTGGGCAGATCTTTGCAACCTTCTTTGGACTCTGCTTTATCTTTGCTACCGGATGATGGAAGTGCTGATAGCCATAGTCGATTCATCCTTATTGGTATCTCCCTGCCCCCAATGTATGGGTGTTTCCCGGCTATCAGTAACCCTTGCTTTGCCTTTGTCCTCGGTTTCTTCATTCACGACCTGTCTTGTTCTCCTGCATGCAAGGATGAGCTGCAATTAACAACTGAAATTCTGAAACACATTACGAAATATAACGGGATATGAGGCACCTTTTGTATGTTAGAGTTTGTCTTTGGCACTTCTTTATCTGTATTGTCTTCTTCATCAGATTCACTAAGTATAACCATTTGTTTGCCTTCTTTTTCTGCTTGAGACAAGTTTTTCGAAAGCCTAAGTTGAATAATCAAAACCAAAATTTGCACATTAAAGGTGGAATAAAGCAGGGCATCAAATATATTAATTGTTTGAACAAAAACCTTTTTGGTGATGGTTTAGGGTTGTCTTGCAAAATCAAGGTTTGCTTGCCTAAAATACATAAGGCAAAATTACATTAGCCATGTTTTTCTTTCGGATGCTACTTCTATGGGGGCGTCCTCATCAAGGTCATTTTCCTGACTCACCCTCACTTTCTTCTTCCACAACCTTCACGGCCCTTGACCGTGTCAACTTTGTTCACACGCATTTTATACGAATCGATTGCTTGGACATCTTCGCCATCATTTTCCTTCCCGCACAGAACGGTGTTAGAGGAGGCCTTTGTAGAGGCAGCTGCAGAATTTGGAACTATACTATAATTGTTGGCACCATCACTACTACTTGAATCTCCCTTGGATTCAGCATGCTTTGGTGTCTCAAACCTTTGTCTTTGCCAAGTCTTTGCGGTGTCTTTGAAAAGTCTTTGGTAGTTTCTTTGTCCAATGTCTGACACCAACCGATGCTATCAATTCAAAATCGAGCACGAAAGCAGGGCATGTACCTTTTTCCCATGTCTTGGGCGTGGAGTGTGAACCCTTGTGGACTTGTGCTTGGGCGATCACGGGGTCCTTTTACTTTTTGGTGTGATTTCTTTGTTTCCTTTTCTTTGCTACCGGGGAGTTGTGTCTACATGCTCATCAACATCAATTATCTTCTTCTCGGTTTTGTGAGCTGTTCCAGCATGCAACACTTCCTGCTTTACTGTATTAAGCTTACCTATTTCCTGCACTAAGCCAGTAGGAATGGTCTCTGTGCACTCGAGGCAGCATCCTTTTTCCATGAGCAAACTGGTGCAGCTAACGTGATAATGATGTCCACATTTCATCCAGCGGTGAGGGGTGTAATCATCACGGAATGCAAGACCACAGGTGGAGCATCTCTCCTCATCTCCAATTGGCAATCGGAATGGTATTGGAGTGATGCTGACCAGCTGATCATTTCTCTTGGTCATCTCCCTCAGCCTGGTGACATTCTTTAAGTGCCGCTGGGCTTTTGCAAGGAGGGACTCGTTGTTGGCAATCTCGTGATTAGTGCAGCCACCTTTTTCTACCGGGTTTGATCTATTGGCCCACCCCATTTCAAGTAGGGACTTCAACATATATTACGCCATATCTTTCTCCCTCTCCAAAGAATGAATCTCGTGAGACACACGCATTAGGATCGGCGATTGCTTGAAGACGTGCAATATTATCCTTTATGGTCTTCAACTTCCCCTCTGCAGCCGAGAAGAAGCTTCCCTTTGCCTCAGATTGTGCAGCCTGTTCCTTCTTTGACACTAGGTCATTCTGCTGCAATTTTAGGGCTTCTTGCATATCTTGGATCATGCTTTCGGGACGGAAATATTTTTCCCCATAAGTTGAGAATCTTCTTTGGACACATTGAAGTACTCCTGAATGACAACCTCCCTTCTAATTTTACAGCAGTGCCTGCTGAGGCTGGCTTTTCTGCAATGCTTTCCACAACAAGAAAAGGGTCATTTAGCGACGTCTATAGCGACGTCTGAACGACGTCTATGCGACGTCTGACGGCGTCGCCGCACGGGCGTCTCCGGCGTCGTTGCGGAACCGTCGCATCGCGGCGTCGCGTCGCATGCGGCGTCGGCGGCGTCGCTTCGGGCGTCAGCCGGGGCGTGACTCAGGCGTGACTCGGGCGTCGCTCGGGCGTCGCGCGTCGCGGCGTGGAAAAAAAAAAAAAAAAAAAAAAAATTTAAAAAAAAATTTAAAAAAAAAAAAGGAAAGAATTTTAATAGTTAGTTACAATATCATATACAAGAGGCGAGTAGTGGCTATCTTTACGTGTTCCCTGTTAGGGGAAAACCCGTATAGCCAATTCTATAACAATACGACCAATATTAGACAATGACATTGAAAGTTAACGTGAACTAAGAGTTTATAGCACTTACGAATCTATTTCGGCCGCCCGGAACCCAAGTGAGGCGAATTCGTTTGCTTGAAGTTGCCTTGGCGGTCAGGGAGGCGGATGTTTTTCTTGGAATCCTTTGCGTTCGTGAAAGTGATCGATTGCAAGGAATACAACATGACAAGTTAAATGTCTTATTTGAATTGAGCGAATGGCAACAAATAACAAATACCTTGATATCTTCCTTATGAATGATTAAGTGGTTTAGGGACCTTTGACCAATCGCCTCCCAATTTTTGGCATTCGACTTCAATTTTGCAATCACTCTTTGCCTTTTCTATAAATCGATAGATTAACACAAAACAAAAGAATAAAAATAAGACTATGACTAGGTCATGTACCTTCTTTTCGAAAGCAGCTCCCCATCATCGAAATGAGCCCCTTCCAAATCTGGATTAGTCGGATTAAAAGCTAGAGTTGGCTAACATACGCTTTAGGGTTATAAGCTAGATTTGGCCACCTCTACCTAAAATTACAAGAAAAAGTCGACTTGGACCCGAACACCGGGTCGTCTCCACTCGTGAGTGGACCCTCACAGGTGCCCTTGAACAAGCCACTACAATTTTATTTTAAACCTAAAAATAACAAGTGGTCGTGGACTTGAACCCAGCACGTGGCCCTCTCCACTCTAGGTGGAGCCACTGTGTGCCCTTGAACAAACCACTCCTTAACCTAGGAAAAATATATGATCGTAGTGAAGTGGACTTGAACCGGGTACATGGTCCTCCCCCACTCTAGGTGGAGTGGGCCCGTGCCCTTGAACAAGCCACTCCATCAATTTTTTTAACACCTTAAAATTATAAAAATAAAATGCAAGCGATCAACTTACCAAAAAGAAGGGCGTGTGTAACAAGATCCTGAGGGTCCAAATCGAAATAGAAAGCAACAAAGAGTTAGAAGAATAAGAACAACGGAAAAAAAAGATCGAAGAAGAAACAAAAAAAAAAAAAAAAAGATGAAAAAATAGTAAAACAAAAAAAAAAAAAAAAAAATGAATGAATCAAAGAAGAAGAGAAGGGTGGAGAAAGAAGAGAAGGGGAAAGAGGAGAAAAAGAAATTAGGGGAAGAAAAGAAGAATGGAAGAAATAAGAGAATGAAATGGAAGAAGATAGAAGAATGGAAGAATGGAAGAGTGAAATAAGGGAAGAATCGAAGAAAGAAATGAGGAAAGAAGGAAAAAGAAGAAGAATGCAGAAACAAGAAGAAGAAAAAGAAGGAAAGAGATAGAAAAAAAAATTTGAAATCTACACTAAATCATTCAATCCAAAAAACCATTCAATCCAAAAAGCATGATCTACTAACCTTAAAAAGAGTGCTTGCAAGTCGTTCAAGGTAAATGGCGTAGAAGATCGCCCAAAATAGTCGATAGAAGGAAGCCTAGGAATGGTCCGGAAAAAAGCGGCGTGACTCTATTTTGGATAAAAAAAAACACGTCGCATCACGGCGATGTTTTAGCGACGTCATTGACGTTATCGGGCGTAATTTGAAATCGTATATACGATTTCAAAATCGTATATATACTGGTTTAACGTCGCATGCTAATGTCCATGACATATTTTGTTATAGCGACGTCTAACACTTTTTAATTTTTGGTGCCTTTTTTTATCGATGGTCATGAAAGTTTGTCCTTATGCTAATTTGGACATTCCCAGGAGCCATATATCAGATCAAAATCACATTCGGATTTAACCAATCTTCTATTGCTACTACTTACGAATGTTTGAGCACGGGGGTGGCATGTTTGAGCCTTGGGTGGCGGTTTGATAAGTTCTCCGGACGGATGTTGGATTTTTTGGCCCTTTATCGACGCAGGCCCCTTGAGCGAAGGATTCAGCGGTCGGATAGGGAACTTTTGCGAGATCCGGAGTGTGGTCTTTAGCGTTTGCCCCCCGAGGTGCCGCCGGGAAAGGCGCCTCGGGAAACTTTTTGGGGCTCGCCTCACGGGGTGGGACTCTCCCCTCTAATGAGGTGGCCTTGCAAGGTCCTGGCCTTGTTTGACTTGGGCAAGTGTGCTTCGGGCTGCCCAACAACAGACCGCCGGACCGTTCTAATGCAAACACTTTGATCTAAACCTTGTCAAAAAATTTTGAAAAGGGGCTGTATGTTGGCGATGACTTAGGAAGCTGCTGACAAAAATCAGAATTTAATTCCGTGTACTATGCATTAATTACGAATTTATGAATGTCTTGCTCTTGCAAAAAGGCGCCCTTTACTTCTAAGCGCCCTGGGAGGAGTACAGATCAAACTCCATTCCGTCGGTTCCCCTTGCTTCGCAGCGTTCTCAACTGCATCTTATCGGCCAAGTCCCAAGTGCAAAGGACCAAAACTTCGGCACCCAAAAACGCAAACCCTGCTAGAACACGGCAGCTCATGGGGTTTACGTTTGGGAGGCTCTATCCTTGTCCGATTCGACTAGGACCTTGCGCGTGTCTTGGCGTAGAGGGGGTGTTGGCTTGAGGAACCCGGACCCTAAAACCACTGCAGCGGCTTGCCCCAAAGTCCTCTCCCAGAAGGCCTGGCGGCGGACGGGCAACTTCCCTCTCGAGGAATCGTGATTCGGCTCGCCAATGGACTCGGAGCGTCGACATTGCCACGGGGACCAAGTTTCATGGCCAAAGACCACCCCTTCTCGAGGTAGCGTCAAACTATCTCATGTCCAAACACACTCGTAGTCAATTGGCCTAGGAGGTGGTGTCGAATCACGCAGCGTGGGGCGTAAGTGTTTCTTTCTTTTGCAAAGCCCGACCGTGCAACTTGGTCTCTAGGGTAATTCGGCCTCCCGGACGATGTGGCGAAAGTCGAATCGCCATTCGAGAGCCTCCGCAATGTCGAGCGACAAAACACTTTGGTTTCTACGGTCGACCGACGCGGGGCGCTTGGCGGTTTGATAAGTTCTCGCGGACGGATGTTGGATTTTTGGACCTTATCGAGGCGGGGCCCTTGAGCGAAGGATTCAGCGATTGGGATAGGGGCAGATCCGGGAGTGTGGTCTTTAGCGTCACGGCCCGGTGGCTGCCGGGGAAAGGCTGCCTCGGGGGGAAACTTTTTGGGGCTCGCCTCACGGGGTCCGGACTCTCCCCTCTAATGAGGTGGCCTTGCAAGGTCTGGCCTTATTTGACTTGGGCAAGTGTGTGGCTTTCATTTGCCCAACAACGGCTGCGGGACCGTTCTAATGCAAACACTTTGATCTAAACCTTGTCCGAAAATTTTGAAAACTGGCTGTATGTTGGCGATGACTTAGGAAGCCTGTGACAAAAATCAGAATTTAATTCCGTACTATGCATTAATTACGAATTTATGAATGTCTTGCTCTCTTGCAAAGGCGCCCTTTACTTCTAAGCGCCAACGGGAGAGTACAGATCAAACTCCATTCCGTCCGGTTCCCCTTGCCCAGCGTTCTCAACTGCATCTTATCGGCCAAGTCCCAAGTGCAAAGGACCAAAACTTCGGCACCCAAAGCGCAAACCACCGCTGGAACACGGCAGCTCATAGGGTTTACGTTTGGGAGGCTCTCTATCCTTGTCGGTCGACTAGGACCTTGCGCCCGTGTCTTGGCGTAGAGGGGTGTTGGCTTGAGCACGGACCCTAAAACCATCCCTGGCGGCTTGCCCCAAAGTCCTCTCCCGAAGGCCCGGCGGCCGGACGGGCAACTTCCCCTCTCGGGAATCGTGATTCGGCTCGCCAATGGACTCGGAGCGTCGACATTGCCACGGGGACCAAGTTTCATGGCCAAAGACCACCCCTTCTCGAGGTAGCGTCAAACTATCTCATGTCCAACACACTCGTAGTCAATTGGCCTAGGAGGTGGGCGTCGAATCTTTGCAGCGTGGGGGCGTAAGTGTTTCTTTCTTTTGCAAAGCTGGCCGTGCAACTTGGTCTCTAGGGTAATTTCGGCCTCGGACGATGTGGCGGTCGAATCGCCATTAGAACCTCCCAATGTCCGACGACAAAACACTTTGGTTTCTACGGTCGGCCCGCGGGGGCCTTAGCCGGTTTGATAAGTTCTCCGCGGACGGATGTTGGATTTTTGGACCTTATCGAGGCGGGGCCCTTGAGCGAAGGATTCAGCGGTGGGATAGGGGGCAGAGATCGGGAGTGTGGTCTTTGGCGTCTGGCCCCGGTGAGGGGCTGCCGGGGAAAGGCTGCCTCGGGGAAACTTTGGGGCTCGCCTCACGGGGTCCGGACTCTCCCCTCTAATGAGGTGGCCTTGCAAGGTCGGCCTTGTTTGACTTGGGCAAGTGTGCCATTTCATTTTGCCCAACAGCGGCTTTGGGACCGTTCTAATGCAAACACTTTGATCTAAACCTTGTCGAAAATTTTTGGCTTTGTATGTTGGCGATGACTTAGGAAGCCTGGCGACAAAAATCAGAATTTAATTCCATTACTATGCATTAATTACGAATTTATGAATGTCTTACTCTTGCAAAAGGCGCCCTTTACTTCTAAGCGCCTAGCGGGAGGAGTACGGATCAAACTCCATTCCGTCGGTTCCCTTGCTTGGCGTTCTCAGCTGCATCTTATCGGCCAAGTCCCAAGTGCAAAGGACCAAAACTTCGGCACCCAAAAGCGCCAAACCACAGAACAGAACACGGCAGCTCATAGGGGTTTACGTTTGGAGGCTCTATCCTTGTCGGTCGACTAGGACCTTCTAGGCCGTGTCTTGGCGTAGAGGGGGTGTTGGCGAGCCGCGGACCCTAAAACCATCCAGGAGGCGGCTTGCCCCAAAGTCCTCTCAGAAGGCCACAGCGGCCGGACGGGCAACTTCCCTCTCAGGAATCGTGATTGGCTCGCCAATGGTTTCGGAGCGTCGACATTGCCACGGGGACCAAGTTTCATGGCCAAAGACCACCCCTTCGGTAGCGTCAAACTATCTCATGTCCAACACACTTTCGTAGTCAATTGGCCTAGGAGGTGGGTATGTCGAATACTTCAGCGTGGGGCGTAAGTGTTTTTCTTTCTTTTGCAAAATGGCCGTGCAACTTGGTCTCTAGGGTAATTCGGCCTCGGGTGATGTGGCGAGAAGTCGAATCGCCATTCAGAACCCTCCCGCAATGTCCGCGACAAAACACTTTGGTTTCTACGATTGACCCTTGGGGCGCTTGGCGGTTTGATAAGTTCTCGCGGGACGGATGTTGGATTTTTGGACCTTATCGGGGCGGGGCCCTTGAGCGAAAGGATTCAGCGGTGGGATAGGGGAGGCAGAGATCGAGGGAGTGTGGTCTTTAGCGTCGACCCCGTGACTATTTTGCCCGGAAAAGGCTGCCTCGGGAAACTTTTGGGGCTCGCCTCACGGGGGTCGGACTCTCCCCTCTAATGAGGTGGCCTTGCAAGGTCCTGGCCTTGTTTGACTTGGGCAAGTGTGCGGCTTCGGCTGCCCAACAACAGGCTGCCGGACCGTTCTAATGCAAACACTTTGATCTAAACCTTGTCAAAAATTTTTGGCCTGTATGTTGGCGATGACTTAGGAAGCCCTGACAAAAATCAGAATTTAATTCCGTACTATGCATTAATTACGAATTTATGAATGTCTTGCTCTTGCCAAAAGCGCCCTTTACTTCTAAGCGCCACAACGGGAGAATACAGATCAAACTCCATTAGTCGGTTCCCCTTGCTTGGCGTTCTCAGCTGCATCTTATCGGCCAAGTCCCAAGTGCAAAGGACCAAAACTTCGGCACCCAAAGCGCCAAACCCTGCTAGAACACGGCAACTCATAGGGTTTACGTTTGGGCTCTATCCTTGTCGGATTCGACTAGGACCTTTGCGTAGTGTCTTGGCGTGGGGGGTGTTGAGCGAGCCGCGGACCCTAAAACCCATCAGGGGCGGCTTGCCCCAAAAGTCCTCTCGAAGGCCACGGCGGGGACGGGCAGCTTCCCTCTCGGGAATCGTGATTCGGCTCTGCCAATGGACTCGGAGCGTCGACATTGCCACACGGGGACCAAGTTTCATGGCCAAAAAGACCACCCCTTTCGAGGTAGCGTCAAACTATCTCATGTCCAACACACTTTCGTAGTCAATTGGCCTAGGAGGTGGTGTCGAATCTTTACCCAGCGTGGGGCGTAAGTGTTTTTTTTCTTTTGCAAAACTGGCCAGGTGCAACTTGGTCTCTAGGGTAATTCGACCCTCGGGGTGATGTGGCGAAGTCGAATCGCCATTAGAACCTCGCAATGTCCGACGACAAAACACTTTGGTTTCTACCGCGGTCGACGCGGCGGGGCGCTTAGCGGTTTGATAAGTTCTCCGCGGACGGATGTTGGATTTTTGGACCTTATCGAGGCGGGGCCCTTGAGCGAAGGATTCAGCGGTGGGATAGGGGAGGCAGAGATGGGGGAGTGTGGTCTTTAAGCGTCTGACCCCCGTGGCTGCCGAGGAAAGGCTGCCTCGGGAAGCTTTTGGGGCTCGCCTCACGGGGTGGGACTCTCCCCTCTAATGAGGTGGCCTTGCAAGGTCTGGCCTTGTTTGACTTGGGCAAGTGTGCCCATTTCGGTACCCAACAACGGGCTGGGGACGTTCTAATGCAAACACTTTGATCTAAACCTTGTCAAAATTTTGGCGGCTTTGTATGTTGGCGATGACTTAGGAAGCCTTTGACAAAAATCAGAATTTAATTCCGTACTATGCATTAATTACGAATTTATGAATGTCTTGCCCTCTTGCAAAAGGCGCCCTTTACTTCTAAGCGCCCAGCGGGGAGATGCAGATCAAACTCCATTAGTCGGTTCCCCTTGCCAGCGTTCTCAGCTGCATCTTATCGGCCAAGTCCCAAGTGCAAAGGACCAAAACTTCGGCACCAAAAGCGCCAAACCACTGCTAGAACACGGCAGCTCATAGGGTTTACGTTTGGGAAGCTCTATCCTTGTCGGTCGACTAGGACCTTTGCAGGTGTCTTGGCGTAGTGGGGGGTGTTGGCCTTGGACACGGACCCTAAAAACCATCAGGAAGCGGCTTGCCCCAAAGTCCTCTCCAGAAGGCCACAGCAGCGGGCGGGCGGGCTTTCCCTCTCGGGAATCGTGATTCGGCTCTGCCAATGGACTCGGAGCGTCGACATTGCCACGGGGACCAAGTTTCATGGCCAAAAAGACCACCCCTTCTCGGTGGCGTCAAACTATCTCATGTCCAACACACTTTCGTAGTCAATTGGCCTAGGAGGTGGGTGTCGAATCTTTCAGCGTGGGGCGATAAAGTGTTTCTTTCTTTTTGCAAAAATGGCCAGGTGCAACTTGGTCTCTGGGGTAATTCGGCCTCGGGTGATGTGGCGAAGTCGAAATCGCCATTAGAACCTCCTTAATGTCGAACGACAAAACACTTTGGTTTCTACGCGATTCGGGGGCGGGGCGCCAGCGGTTTGATAAGTTCTCCGCGGACCGGATGTTGGATTTTTGGACCTTATCGAAGACGGGGCCCTTGAGCGAAGGATTCAGCGGTTGGGATAGGGGGCAGAGATGGGAGTGTGGTCTTTAAGCGTCACGGCCCCGTGGAGGTTGCCGGAAAAGGCGCCTCGGGGAAGCTTTTGGGGCTCGCCTCACGGGGTCGGACTCTCCCCTCTAATGAGGTGGCCTTACAAGGTCTGGCCTTGTTTGACTTGGGCAAGTGTTTGCCCGTGCTGCTTAACAACCAGTTTGCGGACCGTTCTAATGCAAACACTTTGATCTAAACCTTGTCCAGGAAATTTTGAAAAGCTGGCACTGTATGTTGGCGATGACTTAGGAACCTGGCGACAAAAATCAGAATTTAATTCCGTACTATGCATTAATTACAATTTATGAATGTCTTGCTCTTTGCAAAGGCGCCTTTACTTCTAAGCGCCACAGCGGGAGATGATCAAACTCCATTCGTCGGTTCCCCCTTGCTTGGCGTTCTCCAGCGCATCTTATCGACCAAGTCCCAAGTGCAAAGGACCAAAACTTCGGCACCCAAAGCGCCAAACCACCGCTAGAACACGGCAACTCATAGGGTTTACGTTTTGGAGGCTCTATCCTTGTCGGTTCGACTAGGACCTTGCGGTAGATGTCTTGGCGTGGGGGGTGTTGGCCGAGCCGCGGACCCTAAAACCACAGGAGGCGGCTTGCCCCAAAAGTCCTCTCAGAAGGCCACAGCGTGGGGCCGGGCAACTTCCCCTCTCGGGAATCGTGATTCGGCTCGCCAATGGACTCGGAGCGTCGACATTGCCACGGGGACCAAGTTTCATGGCCAAAGACCACCCCTTCGAGGTAGCGTCAAACTATCTCATGTCCAACACACTCGTAGTCAATTGGCCTAGGAGGTGGGTTTGTCCGAATCTTGCAGCGTGGGGCGTAAGTGTTTCTTTCTTTTGCAAAATGGCCAGGTGCAACTTGGTCTCTAGGGTAATTTCGGCCTCCGGACGATGTGGCGAGAGTCGAATCGCCATTAGAACCTCCTTAATGTCAGAACGACAAAACACTTTGGTTTCTACGGTCGGCCGTGGGGAGGGCGGCGGTTTGATAAGTTCTCCGGACGGATGTTGGATTTTTTTGGACCTTATCGAGCCGGGCCCTTGAGCGAAAGTTCAGCGGTGGGATAGGAGGCAGAGATCAGGAGTGTGGTCTTTAGCGTCTGACCCCAAGGCATTTTGCCGGGAATGGCTGCCTCGGGGAAACTTTGGGGCTGCGCCTCTTGGGGTCAGGACTCTCCCCTCTAATGAGGTGGCCTTGCAAGGTCGGCCTTGTTTGACTTGGGCAAGTGTGCCAGCTCGTTTGCCCAACAACAATTTTGCCCGGACCGTTCTAATGCAAACACTTTGATCTAAACCTTGTCAGAATTTTGGCTGGCGCTGTATGTTGGCGATGACTTAGGAAACCTGTGACAAAAATCAGAATTTAATTCCATTACTATGCATTAATTACGAATTTATGAATGTCTTGCTATTGCAAAGGCGCCCTTTACTTCTAAGCGCCACAGCGGAGATGAGATCAAACTCCATTCAGGTCGGTTCCCTTGCTTGGCGTTTCTCAAGCGCATCTTATCGGCCAAGTCCCAAGTGCAAAAGGACCAAAACTTCGGCACCCAAAGCGCAAACCCTTTAGAACACGGCAGCTCCATGGGGTTTACGTTTGAGGAGGCTCTATCCTTGTCGGTCGACTAGGACCTTCGTGTCTTGGCGGTGGGGGAGAGTGTTGGCCTTGAGCCGCGGACCCTAAAAACCATCGGAAGCGGCTTGCCCTTTAAAAGTCCTCTCGAAGGCCCGGCGACGGACGGGCAACTTTCCCTCTCGGGAATCGTGATTGGCTCGCCAATGGACTCGGGCGTCGACATTGCCACAGGGACCAAGTTTCATGGCCAAAGACCACCCCTTCTCGAGGTAGCGTCAAACTATCATGTCCAACACACTTTCGTAGTCGATTGGCTAGGAGGTTGGTAGATCGAATCTTTACTAGCATTAGAGGCGTAAGTGTTTCTTTCTTTTTCAAAAATGACCCGTGCAACTTGGTCTCTAGGGTATTTGTGGCCTCCGGACTGATGTGGCCGGTCGAATAAGCCATGGGAGCCCTCCGCCAATGTCGAGCGACAAAACACTTTGGTTTCTACGGTGACCCAGCGGGGCGCTTGGTTTGATAAGTTCGCGGTGGATGTTGGATTTTTTGGACCTTGTCCGAGGCGGGCTCTTGAGCGAAGG